>VYZM01015995.1:178550-213698 GCA_013398915.1 Dromas ardeola
AATCTCAAATGTTAAGTTAGAAACTAAGTTCACACATTTTCTTTGGGACCAGGAATCTGTACATAGTACAAAATATACATTTATTGAACTTTCTGTAAACACACAGTTTGAATTGTGTAAAACTGTAAATAGTGGGTGAACTATGTGGAGAATAATTTATTATATATAGTTATACATTCTACTTAAGGAAAATAGTTACGCTCTTGTATATTACTCTGTTAAATTTATAAATTCCATAATGAAGCCGTGTAATCTGCAAACATGCTTTTCAAGCTTAAATCTTTCCATTCGTAACACACATTTATACAGGTCATCAATGAAAAAAGTTACACTTTCCACAAAATAGATATAAAGAGGTCATGAATTTTCTAAAAAGACAGGCACAGCATGTCACTACAAATGAGACTCTTATGATACGATGTGGAGTCAATTCTGTGAGAAGACAGGTGAAAACTCTCTAATTCAGCATGTTTGTACGTGGTCTTAGTAACAAGACAGATGCTAGAAACCAAAATCTCTGCTTTGACAGATTTATAAAGCAGCTGGTTCTGGAAATCAAACCTCACACTTTTGTAACATCCAGTATTCTCTGGCTAGGACAATCTAGACTTTTGTACCGTATTAACCCTTCGTCGCTAGTTTTCCCGAGTAGTGAACTACCTGGCACGATTTGCCAAGAACATCTGCATAATTCAGCACTTACTCCAAAAAGTAGATTCCTGGCACCAAAGAGTTAGATGCTGTTAATAAATACAACTTAACTCTTGGTACTCAAGGTCATGCGAATCACACCATCATCAATAAAATGTATGCTAGGAAATCCCAACCTCCAGCATCAAATCACTGCACAGCATTAACCCGCAGAATGCGTGGTAACAGGTACTGTAGCACCTCACATACTGGGGGACTCTGTTGTATATGCCCAGTTTCCAATTAAAGAGTCTGGAAATTTCAAATGGCAGCAGACCTGCCAGTCTGGCACCAAACACTCAGCAAGAATAAAAAGCTCCCCTACAAACATCAACAAAGATCCTTTCAGTAGGTCCATCACTGAACATGGAGATAACGCTACATAAATTCAGCACATTTATTCCTAGATTTTTAGGGCCTCATTGTTTCTCCACCCCAGGTAACTCATTTTGGGTTTAATTCTTTTATTTGTTCTTTTCATCTAAAAGCACTATATCAAAGACCAAACTTCTTAAATGTTTTAAAAGAAAAAAATGCTGACTTCCATGTTTAAAGAATTACGGAATTGTTATCTCCAATTAATCTAATATTTTGCTTTAACATTACTACCTTCTTCCCTTTGGCTTTGAAAAGCTTTTTCAAAACCAAAACTGAATGAAGACTACATTTCTTTTTCATTGCAAGAGAAGTGGGACAGTTAAGGCTTCAACAATACATGTGCAAATTTTATATATTGTGAGTGAAGCTCCATCAACAACAGCAGGATGTAAAGTACGTGCCTGATTTTCCCAAGACTAGCTTTATTTAAGTTTCCCCTCTAGTTTCAACAAAAATACCATGCTTCGGCCTGAAATCCCAACAATGAAAGTTAAAACAGCTACTCAGTATTTCCATTGCTCAGACTGGGTTGAATTCAGTAATGCAAGTAAAATTAAACTCTGGACCACAGTCTACAGCCATTGATAGAAGTAAAAGTACGTAATGGTTTATGACCTGCCAGTTTCAGTTTTCTCATTTTTATTCTCAAAGATAGTTCTCAAAAGAAATAATGGCACCTCCTTCAACCCTGGAGGCTTACTCACAATATGTATTCAGAGTCCTGTCTACTTTAGCTGTAAAAAAACCCACACTCCCCCCCAGCTCTTCAGAGCCATACAGTTAATGGAAGCAAAAATGAATTTCAGTTTTAGCTCAATGTTATTGAGCGCACTGAGAAGTGCAGATGTAGTGCTCTTAAAGGAAAATGTTACTATCTGACACAGCACTCACCCTTGCAAATAAATGGCTGGTTACACAGTAGTAAGGACCATTGTTTTTGTTCTTCTTTTTTGGGGGAAAAAGAAAGCAAAAAGGAGATGCCTAGTCATATTTTAAAAAGCATTTGGGCAGGAATCAGTACAAATTAAGTGTAAAAATCTGGCTAGACATAAAACAATTTATACTCTAGAAATCTGACCTGTCATCCCACCTCTACTGAAGTTTTGACACTTTCAGAATAGAACTAGTTCATTAATTCTATAAAAGGCATTTTTAGAGTTCAGCCCACTTTCCCAAATTTTGTGGTTGCAGAAGTTAGGGAGTTTGTTGTTGTTGCATTTAAAGCCAGCCTCACTCTAAACCCTTTCCTAAGACACAATTATCACTCCTGTTCTCTTAGCTTGGAAGAAAAAAACTTTAGAAAGAGTGTCTACATGAGGGGAAAAAAACCTAGATCTGGTTTACTGCTACTCAAAAGGAACATCAAGTAAAAACATAGATAAAGCAAGCAATATGTGCAGATCCTAGGTCACTATAGGTCAACAACTCTGACACAATCAGGAGATTAAAGCTTCAGGCATTTTTTTCACCTATTAAGTAAATAGTAGAAATATGTGGAGATTTTTCTGGAAACAAGTTTTCAGTGGGAGTTAATGTAAACTCAACTTTTAGCACGCTGTATATTTTTTTTTTTACTTGAAAGCATGTAGTGACCCATGAGAATAAAGAAAAGCTTTAAGTTTTCCTACAGCTTCTTGAACTGCTGCCACAGGAGTTCTTGAAAGAAACGCCACTGCCCAGGTGACCGCTACTTCATTTACAAAGCAACACTATTAAGAAAAATAGGGCTAGGAAGAGGTTCAGGAGGTGCACAGCTGGGTCTGCAGAGACCGGCAGACTCTGTGAGCAGTGCACAGAGACAGCTCAGACAGAGCTCACCAGGTCGGATTCTCTAATCAGTATTTCACAAACAGATCAGTCAAAAGTACTTGGCCCCAGATTGTTACTTCTAAATTTTGCTCTGCTTTTACAGCGTACAGCAGGAATCACGTTCATGTTATGCACTAGAACATCCTAGGATCTCATATGTGGAGCCTCTTTTTACCACTTAAGAGATAAAAAAAATACCCTATCCAGACAAGTAGAGACTTTACACCCTGTATTGATATATAAAGGCTTGAGTTGTGATCATCTCAAACACACATAGCTGTGGGAACAAGGAGCTACGCTAGTTGTCTAGGAGACATTTTCACACCTCAAGGCACAGAGTAACAATTGATTTTCTACAGAAAACTGTCAGATACAGCTCTATAGCTCTACGCAGTTTTGCTGTTTCTGAACCTATGCAAGGTACATCAGGTTTGCATTAAAATACTGTATTTGCCAAATGATGAGGAAAAGGGTAACGTTTTACAAAAGGTTAGCCTGTTACAGACACTGTCAAGTTTAAATATCAAGAAATTTAAGTATACCAAGTCATTTATGCATAGAAGCAATTCAAGGAGGTGCAGGTAGAGATGAAGGTGAACATCTCAGCATGATGAAATCCTGATGTACACTGAAAAAAGTAAACTGTAAAAACCATATAATTAACCTAATTGTGGCAGCAGTGCTGTCTACCCCACAGGACTGAGGTACATACATCTAGAGAAAGTGAACAGAAAATAAGTTTGTCAACATGGAACTCATACATAAGACGACACTAAAACCAAAGTCTAACAATTCCAGTTTTAAGAAAAAGAATGTTTACCAACACAAAACATTTGTTTTAAGTATAGAGCGGAGAAAGATCTGCAAAGGCTTTGATACTCCCTACACGGGTCAATCATTAATCTGCATTCAGGGCCTGGTTTCCCAAATCGTGGCAAAAAGGGGTGGTGCAACCATTCCTTTACTCTCTGTCCTGTCTCCCCACTCTGCATCTTGCTCTCAATCCAGCTATGGGATGCTGATACATCAACTTACCCACCTGAAGAGTACAGTGGTTTGTTGTTTTTTTTTCCCCTCTCCTAACTGCACAGCCACAAAAGCATGACTGCTGGCACAAAAAGGGCAAGCTTATAGCAGTGGTTTAGCCTTGATGTAAGTTGATCATGAAACCATATCCTTAGATCATAAACTACTAAAAAGTGAAATGCAATAGGAAGTCTACCATACCCCAGTGTAACAAATTAAGATGAGACTCTTCTCAGGGAATCAATTGAAGTGAAAACTCTTCCCTAATTTTCTTAAATCACCTCTTCAAGCTTCAAGTTATTGAACTGAGCAAAACGCCTCAGATTTTAACCTATGCAGTTCAGACAGTACCAGCTTTGCAATAAACAATTTAATGGATGCTGAAGTCAGTTTATCCTAAGATGTTAAAATGATTAGCTTTGGCACCTGCATGAACGATCAAGGTAAGTGCTACTATCAATCATCTGCTGCTTAATATTCATCAGGCACCTTGCTAGTGTGACACAACCTAGGATTACTGCCATACAGCGTAGTTTAAGGACAAGCAGATGAAACTTCTCTCCCCGATTCTGACTTCTACAGGAAGATTAAAACGAATGATAGCCACGCATCAAGGTCTTTGTGGTGCTGCTCCCTGGGTAGGTAAAAGCAAGCCAGCTGAAAGATTCATAACCTGCACAGGACCTGCAGGCTCCTGCCCCACGTGTATCAGGGACTCCATTGATACAATGGATTTACAAAGCCTTGCAAATCTAGGACCCTATTTAATGTAATTGCATTTAGTTAATCCAACATTTGTTTTAAAACACATTTTAGAAGCCTCTGTCTTGAACATATTTCAATGCTGAATTAGTGAGGATTATTTGAAACAGTTGTTTATAAAGCAGTACAGGTATTCTCCCAGAACAATCAGTGGAAACATTTAATCCGGCTATAACAAAACTCACAGAAGCTGAAGCCAGCAAAGCTGTCAAATGTAGAAGGAAACAAAGTTGCATGGCATAGGAAGCAAAGTAGCTTTACAAATCTCATTTCCTTTTAAAAACAAGCAAATTGGGACCATCCTATTTGAACATGTATCTAAAAATACATCTTTTAACATCAAACAATTTTCATATTTGTCACACAGGAATCTTTTTCCAAGATGGAAATAAATAGCACAAAATACTTTAAAAAAAAATTGCTGCCTTGCCCCTGAGGTGCTAATGTTTTTAGCATTTAAAAAAAAGTTTCTGGTGCAAGAAGGAGATGCACAAAGGTGCAAAAGTGCCTTTTTCTTTTCAGAGCAGTGAAAAGTACAGCTTGCCTTTTTTCTAGGATGCTTTATATACTTAATTTGTATATATTTTAATCAAAATCTGTATCTAAAATGGCAGTGTTTATGCATACATAATAGATTCAGTGCTCTGACCTCATCAAAATGCTGAACATAGGCAGGAGAGAGAAAGGCCTGAAACGGGCTTTCTTCTGCTACCCTCAAACCTAGTTACATTGCCTGTAGCAACAGCAGAATTATTTTCTTTCTAACCTTTAGGAGACCTCATAAGAAGAGGCTTCAAATATAGCATTTGTCACTGAGACAGTTTAAGCAATTATAGTTTGAAGTATGGCTTTTCACACCACAGTTTTGCTTCCAATTTTTAAAGTTTAAAACTCAAAGGTTCCACAGTCCAGTTCAAGGTTTTGCAGTTTCCAAAACTAAACTTTAGTCTCTATGAAAAAGGACAGAACTTTATCTGCCTCGTCCTAAATTAGGTTTAGCTTTTTGCACTAATACGCCATGTATTAAATATGCTTGTTAATTAGGTGCCTGTGAAGCTATAACTTAACATTATTATAGTTTTGCACTCTACAACAAAATTAGACATTTTAAGCATTTATTCATAGGTAGGTAAGGAACTGGTTCTTAAGCAAAAATTGCTATAAATTTATAAATACAAATAGTGCTTAAGTTTTCTTCATTCATGCTTGAACAGATTACAAACTGAATACAATGAAGTTACGTTTAAGCACCCCACACAGACAAAAGGGATAAAAGAAAAGTTTGCTGGTATATACTATACTTAGTTCCAAGACACTATAAGTTACTTTTTCACTGTTCAGTGTTCCCTAACTCTGCGTTAGTTTTAAGGCTATATATACAAATACGTATATTTCAAAGTTAGGGAAAGACAAATATAGCAAAATGCATTGTACTACATTTTCCTATCAAAAAGTAATTATACACCAAGTTTTGATCCTGTTTAACTGCAGTAAATGTTACAATCTACTTGTTTTACTGATTTTCCTTTTGGGGAATCTGCCTACTAAATGAGTAAACTACATATTACAATATTCTCAACCAAAAAGACAATACGAGGTGCACGAAACAGCAGTTTTGCAAACACGACTGACTTGAAAACTTGATTTTTTTATGCTCAATGGGAGAAAGCTAAGCTTAAATCAAATTAGTTTATTATCTTATAAAATTTTAAATTAGAATTTTAAACAACGAACAGTTAAATACTGTCAACATGCTATATCTCAAATCACAAGTACTGTGTTACCACTAGTCTCATTCTACGTGAGTGGATCAATTAAAAACACACACCATAAAATTGTTAAAGATTGTCAGGCTTTGACAAATGTATTTTTATCAAACAGTAGGCAAATTCAAACCAATGCACATCTTCAGTGGGGAAGGAAAAAAAAATCACCACCAAAAAGCCTGAAAAAACTCACCCTTGTAAAAAATAGGGTAACGGATTAATCCCACATCATCCTTTAACATATGGCTATGTCTTGAGCAATAATCAAAATCCTTCCCATTTTAAAAATGGGCTACCAATTAATAAAAATATTCTTCCACAAGTAAAATATCATTTACAATGGCACTGTTATTTTAAAAGGCAGGAAAAAAGGAATTACACATTTATGGATAAATTTCTTGTTTGTTAAATCAAACTTTATTGATAAAATGTAATTCAAAGTATTTTACTTGGAACAGCAGCAGATCCAGCCAATCAGGATTGTAAGAATGTTGCAGGCTCCTACTATATGTAGAAAGCTGCCTGTTCGTGCTCAGTGATTAGTAGTTTCAGGTAAGGGTTAATGAAAAAAGAGGTGCAAAGAATCAAGGCATTCTAATCCCAAGGTTCGTACGCCTATGAACACAATACTATTAATAGGGCATGATTTAACTCCCACTGAAGTCAAAATCAGAACTCCCTTTAACTTAATGTGAGAACAGGAGTGCATCCAAGAAAATGATATACATTTTTTGAAGAATGTGCACTACTCTTAGTTATTTTTCCATTGCCAAGCAAATTCACGCACTGTAATTTCTGGTAAATTGCCCACAAGTTCACCTTTCATATAAAACAAAAACTTATCTTTACAGTTTTGCACACCTCTCGAGCACCTAGCTGGCTAGGCTGCTGCTCCTTGCAATCCAAAACCACAACATGAATTTAAAGGGATATATATTGTTGCATCACACAAGCCAAACATTTCTTCTAACCTTTATAGTGATTTAAAGCAGTTCATAATTAAATATGAGCATTTTGTACAAAGACAATTGCACTTTACAAAAACAAAATCATACAACATAAATTGCTGGAGTCTGATTTACAACATGAATTATGGTTTGAAATCACGTTTACAGAAGTCTGTTTTACAAAAAAGATCAGTTCCTGGGCTACATGTCGTACTGCTGTAGTCACTCTCACCAACACATCATATTCCCTTCTTTAATTAAGGTTGAGAAGATGTTAAGAAGGGTCACTGAGGTTGGGCTGCACTTCCATTTGAAGGATGAAACGTGAACTCCACAGCTGGATGAGCAGTTTTACCACATATCATCAGTTGAGGCAGAGTCCTTAAAGAAAAAAGAAGGAACCCTTTAAAGTCTGGAGTGCCCATAGTTACAGCAGTTTCTGGATAATCCAGACTGAAAAGGGTAAAGACTTAAATCATTTTAGGAGTCTGTTTTCTCTCCCCTTTCAGAAATAGCATTTAAGGAGTATCTAAAAACCACATACGCTTAATTAGTGTATTAGTACCAAGACCTTTCAAAATCTCACCAAGGGTTTTATAATAGCCTTATCAATCCTCAAAATACTATCCTAGGAACATTATTCAAAAGCATTCCCAGAGTAGATAGAAGTAATACAAAATAGATACACTTACTACACAGGTGCATTAAAGACCAGGATGTGCCTCATACCATTTGTTATCATCATTACCACCTTTTGTGCTTTCAGCTTTCCCTCAATGCACAGGAAGATACAGTCATCAACTGACACCCTGTTATAATTCAGATCAATTGAAACACTTATAATTTAAGGTTAGAGAAGTGTAGTTTGGGCAACTGCAGGAAACCCTAATTTTGGATGGTAATAAAACCGCAAAGAGGAAAAAAAAAGTATTTAAGAAAAAAAAATGGGAAGCAGAGACATGCTGTGCTCTAAATCATAATCGTATGGCCACACTACATGGCATTACAACCATGCATCCAATACCTCAGTACCCCAAAAATTTGGTCCATCCAGACCCACAGGCAAGAGTGGATTTTATGTAACTATCACACCCCTGAAAAATGTTTAACCGATTCCTGCTATCAGTTAGAATCTTAATACAAATTGAATTTTTAATTCTAGTATTTTTTAATCCATTTGCCTTTGTGTCATGTCTGTTTCCTTTTCCCTTGCTTAGACTGTTCTATATTCAGCCTTCTCTAACTGCCTCATCAGTTGGGTACATAAGTTAACATCGCAACTGAGAAGTGGGACCACAGCTCGGTAGCTGAGCAACAGCCAAGTCAGTAGCACAGGCATCAGAGCAAACTGCTTTTGTACAGCAATCTTCAATTGTTTCAGCATTACCTGCTACCTTCCCCTAAGTAATTAAGGGCCATGATGAGCTTCAACAGCAGCGTACGCTGGTGCTTCCAAAGCTATACTTACTCCCCTATCATTACTAAGACTGCAGGAGGTAGAAATATTACTCCTCTTTAGAAGTACCGCCTTACTGATTCCTTCAAGAGAAAAGAGGCTAATTAAATCTCTAGTAATGCCATATATGACAATTTCTTAGCACTAAAGTTCTGCACCCTTCATTCAAACTTGCACACAGAATTCATTACAAACCATAAAGAACAGTTGGCACGGAGGTGTAGTAAAAAAAAACAACCAACCAAAATCACTAAAATAACCCTTTGCAGAAGTACCACCTCCAGTTTTTTCTTCAAGAGCAGAAGTAGCAAAGGAGAGCAATTATATGAAAGACCAAAATGGTTGTGTTTGTTTCAAGTGCAAGGATGAAGAATAAAAGCAGTAGTGAGTAAAAACGCAGGAACTGCATGCCAACTATTCAGTATGCAAATTTCTGTATCCAAGTTGCCAACTTCATCACAAAACAAAGAAGTTTGTGTACTGTACATTTGTAGAACAGTAACATACTACAGAGTGTATTCTGAAGGTAAAGCATCCTCTTTCAGCCACTATTTAGGAATTTTTATTTTAAAGATATGAGAACTTAAACTAGCACCCAGTTGTAAAACCAACACACGATTCTTTATGTCTAGATGCATTTCACTTCTGTCACATCTAAGCATGCAATTTTTGCTGACAGGTAAAGGGTCAATTTAACTACTTTATGAAGTACCGCACTTTTGGTGACAGAACGTTGTTTCTAGTGATCTAACTGCAATTGGGATCACTGTTCATATTTGAGAGTTTTGGCTTTTTTCCCCCACTGACAGAGGATTCATGTCACACTGATCACTAACATATAAGAACCTAAACTGCATGCTTGCTGTAAGATGCGCTATGCTTAACAATAAAAACGCTTACGTGGTCCATTTTGAAAATGAATATATCCTTACATTTATAAAAATAATTTATATCCTTAAAGCTGATTAATGACTCTTTGCACCATTTGGCAGGAAAGCCTTTAGAAGCCCAGGCAGGATTCAAATAATGACATTCCAGAGAACAAATGAACCAACCATACTGGAGTTTTGAGACTATGATCAGAAGAAGGCAGCAGAAAACATTTATAAAGCATAGTCCAAAGCGCACAACACTATTGCTTCTTTGGGGAAAGGGGTCCTTTAACTAGAACTAGAAATATATTTCTTTACAAAACCAGTAAAACAATTGGGGTGGGGGAAAGATAATGTAAGAGAAAGGATACTTACAGTATCATCATTCCTGTAGGGGTTCAGTCTGTTATAAACAGCTTCAATCACACTCCGTCTAGAGCAAAAAAAACCCCACAAGATTGTAAGGTTGTGTCTTTTTTTCTTTTTTTTAAAGTCAAATTCCCTAAGTACAATTTTAATTTAAAATGCAAACTTTAAAAAGTTTCAAATTCACAGAATCAAGCTTACTGCCAAGTTAGCATGAAGTGTCATTAAATACTGAACACAGCTACCATACCCTTTAAAACCTCTAGGTTCAAGAAAAACAAGCCTGAATGCCACTCAGAGTTCAGCAGGAGAAAAGCACAATCTGACATTCAGATGAGGCTTCGATGCTGCTTGATGCCATGTCTCTTGACTTTGAAAAAAGGCGTCAGAAAACTTGATGGACGTTGAATGCCCTGGTGATTTGTATATCTGATGAACACTGCAGTAGTACTTCATGTATTATGGCACTTTTATAGGAGAATAGCATTTTTTTTATTTTCTGGATGCACAAAAATTGCATTCTGAAATACATTTTTGTTTGTGTTGCATTCTGAAATGTACTTTCCAGGTCCAAACCTGGAAAAATCATTTCTGAAGCAATACTCTTTTACAATAAGATGTCCAATACTCTCCTTCATCTTTTCTCATAAAAATTTATAAACTGCAAATAGCAGTTTTATGTATCAGATCTAAGAATTTTGGTAAAAATATTAAAAAATTAATTCAAGCATCTTGACAGTTTCCTCCTTTAAAAAAAATTTGCTTAGCATATTTAAGACAGCTTGAAATTTAACTTTTGCCTCTGGGATTCTTGGCTTCTCTAATATTGATAGAAACATGGACAGGAAATACATTGATAAAATATTAATAGAAAAATTGCAAACAACATGTAATTGAGGTGGTTTTTTTTTTAAACACAGGGTGAAAAGGTTTCTATAAAACTGATACTCAAAAAAACCCAATGCAAGGCTGAAGGACGAGGAAGCTTTTGCCTTACCCAGCATGTAAGGAAACAACTTTAGAGGGGGAGCAGGAAGGAAAGAGGGGAGTAAAAGAAAGGAATTATAGGTTGGACTTCAAAAGCAACTTTCTTCCAGATCCCCTTCTGCAGACCAAGTGTGAAGCAGCAGACTTCAACTGTGATACAAAACAAACTTCAAAGACTAACTGCTCATGGATGCATGCAGAGCAATCACAAAGGAGTGTGTTAGAAGAAAAAAGCAGATGATAGGTTTTATAATCATCCTGTAACACTGAAAAGTCAGGAACTACCATGCAGCAGTACAAATGTCATAGTGAATGGGTATAGGGCATGGAAAAAGAGGCTGAATTCAAAGCAATAAAAACAAGCAATTACACACAAAGTACATTGCACATACGAGCTGGAAAGTTTCCGTTATCTTTCAAGAAATAGGTATCTTCGATTCTAAATAAAGGCAGTTTTCTTGAAAAGCATTATTTTCCTTCCAAATTGGCAGCAGTGCTTTGAATTTTGCTAACATCTAATTAAATCCATACTTCTATCAATCCCCGTTCAAACTAGCATCACTAAGACACAAAATCCCATGGAAGTCAGTCACTTCAGCACTTCCTCACAACCATGATGCTACCGCTAGCCAAAGGAGATTGAGAAAAATCAATTTATATGCCACATTTCATTAGTAACTGGCTCCTCAATACTTCATGACTACAGCAACACAACCTAAATACGTGCTGCTATTATATACAAAATTGCCATATCTTCTTTTAGAGTCAAACAGTTCAAATAAGAACAATTTTGTTTTGTAGAAGTCATCTTCACAGTTCAGTTAGCATTTATTCAATTACATACCACAAGTCTTCATGTTGTGGTGTAACAACACAAAAATCATACTCTGAAGGGTTAAAAAATATAGTCCGTACCATATGTGCCCAATCCATGTTAACACAGCACAGGTTCATGAACAATCTTTTGACCCAAAAAGCGCTTGGTTTGGTGTGCAAACGAGCTAAGTACATTAATTCCTTAAAGACTGAACATCAATTTGAGAAGGCACTGAGCTTCACCACTGAACTCTTCAAGGACAAAGCCAGTCTATATATAGGTGTAAATTTAACTTCCCACTTTTCTTGATAGAAAGCAAACTTCTAAGCAATAACAACATTGCTTTAGCTACAGACAAGAAAAGAAAGCTGCCAAGCAAAACATCATATGTATATCACTTCTTGTCAAAGTGTAGAACTACTAAAGTCAGTGCATTATTTTTGCATCTTCAAATGTAACCTCCCACCCAGAAAACCCAGTTAATTACCGAAAACAGATACACTCAGGCCACCCTTAAAAAAATCCTCATTCCTTCCCAAAACTACAGTTTGACATTTAATTTTAGTAGCGATTCATAGTTAACTCTTATTATGCCTGTCCTTTTCATTCAGAACAACTGAGTAATAACGATAGCAGAATAGATCATCACCTTTTGTCTGGTACCCTTCTTCCCTCCCCCCACTTTTAAGAGTGACCTTACAGTTAAGTTTCAATTTAAATCAAAAACCACATTTACATCAATGTGAACTCACTTGCTCGCCAATTCACCCCCCGGCGGGAGGTTTGGGATGCTCTCAGTTGCTAACGTACGCATCACGTGGACTAAGTCTGGGACTCCTTCACCCTGCTTCTTTATGATCTCTGGGAATCAGAAGTACTTTTTTTGTAAGTGCAGTCCAAATTTAACTTAAAAAGATTGAAACACTCAGTTTTATAAAAAGGCAGCTTAACTTCTCTTAATATATATTTTAAAAAAAAGAAAGATGACATATTCAACATGGTAATTGTTAACTTTGGTTCCTTAAGAAAAAGAACCTGTAAGAGATTTGACAAAGATGTACTGCTGTTAACATGCACACTGGTTTTAGAGATACACAGCTACCTAATAAAAGTGAGAAAAAAATCTTTAATGGCTTTCCCGTTATACATTAGATATAATAGAAGATGTAATATCTTCCCAACAAAATGCCCTGGGCACGAGGCAGGTATTAACATCAGCTTTTCACTGCAACAGAAAATAAAAAATTATCATCATCATAGAAAGCATAATATTTTCAAGAAACAAAAGGTTAGACACATTAAAAATAACTCCCATGGCTATATGTATATTAGCCAATACTTGTACCTCACTGCCTTACAGCAAAATGCAAATTTTAAGAACTATTACATACAAATTAAAAGCCTGGGACATCACATCTAAGAGACAGTTCCATCCTCTGTCACTTAGGGGATATGTGAATATTGGGCAGTTATTTAAAGCTGATCCACTCCAACTTCTGAGTGAAGAGAATCTGTACTGTAGCCACAGTCACATTCTCTAAGAAATCAATTCTTTAACTTTACTGTTAGGCCTGGTTTTATTTATTTTCTTTCCCCAAGTTGTAAGCACACAATTTTATTTGAACTCAAGAGATTTCACACCATACCACCCGTGAAGAGTCACTCTTTAAATAGGGATTTTATGAAGTTTGAAGAACAAGCACTATTTTTTAAAATGCATCTTATCAGTTTCACTGTAAACATGAGCTCTTAGAAATTATAAGAGATATGAATTATTAAGACTTGGTGCTCTTGATCAAGTGAATATCGCAGCACACATACAATAATGTGTACCTAAGTGCATATATATATATATATACACACACACACACGCACATACAAACACACACACTATTCTTCATATAATAAAGCATTTACACAGCTTGAAAAGTACTTGGAATTCATCAATACCACTTCTAAAAAATACTCTAGCATTTAGTTTTTGCCCTAAGTGATAACTCCAGAAGAGCAAACCAAGCTTCCATGTTACAATTTAATTAGTGAGATAAGGCACATTAAAAGCTTTTAAAACCATCACGTATCCAGTCCTTTTCAGTTAAAAAAAAAAAAAATTAAAAACAACAATTGTGAACTACTTTTTGTGCATGTAATGGTTTTTCAGGGCTGTATGTGTTTACAAAAGCATCAGCTCTGTTTTGCAGTCAGGCTGTGTAAATTATTTGCAAGGTACAGTGGAAACACTGTCTAGCCCTCAATCAGTGTCAAACTCTGCAACATAAACTTTAAGCTGTTTACTTCAAAACCTACATTTTAAATATGACACCATACACCGCAGACACCTCAAAAAAACCCTTGCCATTTCCTCAAAATCTATAGCCAAAATTCATTTTACCATCTAGTATTTAGTAAATAATCTAACACTCTTAAATCTGAATAAGAAGCAAAGATCTCAGATTTGATTTGCCAAGTTCCTTTATTGTGCAACTTTGAACATCTAGTATATTCTACATTGTGCTAGTGCTAAAGTTCTGCTGTACAAAAATAAGGAATTTATAGTTTACCTATGCTACACAGTTTCACAACCTGTAACTGCAGTACATTTAACATACAGTCTCCACTAAAGGAATACATTTATATTTTGATAAAACTATAGATACAGACTGAATGAACACTGAAGACACAACAAATGGAGTCGGTCTGCTAGCTGTGTTTAATTTATTGGAATTATCTTCTTTCAATACATCTTACAACCCTCCCCCCAACCTTTAATTTATTTTTAAACCTTCTACACATTTTCATGGCATCAAGTACCGGAAAAATGTACTTACAACCCTAAAATAAAGGATTCAAAACATATCTGCTTTTTCATATTCCGAATGGGAATTCCACACAAAGTTTAAGAAAAAGCCAGAGCTTTCATTTTGTGAAAATATGGGGAAGACCATATAACAGCTAACTTCAAGTTATTTCTCTCTATAGAGGTATATATATTGCAAGGATTACCTACTACGGAATGTTTTTATGTAAAAAACTGAAAACAGAAAAAAGCTTAGACAAGTTTCTTTTTAGAGTCAACACATCAATAACATGTATTAGTGCAAATAATAGCAAAACATTTTGGAATGACTGATTGCTTCTACCATGAAGTTCATGTGATATTTTAGGAGTAACACTGATTTATTGCAAGTAATGGCACAAAGATGCTTCTCCACACTTGCTGCTTCTACCATTATTATTTATTGTAGCTCTAAATCTGGACCATAAACACATCAAAATTTATAAAAGGAGAGTCCTAAGTGGCATGGTAAATAGAAAATTTTCTACGTTTTTTTAAAAATCCTAATCGCCTCTCCTTATTCAAGATGAACATTAGCACTAAGCCCTATTCAGTCTTAAAATTTGCACTACTTCTTGACAGTATAAGGATATACTCTGGGCTGAGGTAATAAAAGTACAACCAGAAAAAAATGCACATTAGTTAACATCAAATCTCATTACTTGTTGGACTATGCTGAGTACTGAAGTGCATAAAAATACATAATATGCATTTTCACAAAGTTTCTATATTAATCAATTTTAACTTTAAAGTGATATTACAGATTAGTAAAATCATTCTAAAAGTACCCTTTGCATTTTCTAGTTCCTTCAGCTGAAGATTAGGCTTTTAAAGCTAAGCACTGCCATTCTTAAAGTATCCTAGAATAACAGCAAGATTATTCACTGTAGTGTTGAAAGTTTCAGATGCTGTAGCAGTCCCACCTTACTAGCCAATACTACATTATCCATTTCCAACAGGATTAACTGCACAAGAATTAAGTTAAGCGTAACACAGTTAATCAACTCCTGTTCTTGAAGTTCTGCTTTAGTTTGGCGTCTCAACCTCCCCACATGAGTAAGACCTAAAAGTCCAAATTCTGCACACAGCTGATACAAATCACTGCTGGGTTCAATAGTGTTTACTACATATTCATTAATTTAAATAGTGTCTTTGTGCAACAATAGAAAAAAGATTGAGGGCAACTCTAGAAAAGAAGCAAAAACCCTTGAGGGGAAGAACAATGAATTTCCTCAAGTTGTTCAGACATCATCCCATTAAGTTAGTATTAAAGTGCTTTATAACTACATACAGAATCCTTCTACCTCTATGCAAGAATCACACTTTGCTCATTCCTGAAATTTTGTATTTGTATAAATGCAGCCAAATTCATTGTATGTACCATAATCACATGCAGTTCCAGTGTTTAGGTTCTTCATTTAAAAAATGAATTGTCTGTACAAAAATGTCAGCTTTCCTCATTGTAATATTCATGGGGTACAATGAGGCCAGCTGAAGGTGCAGCCTTCACTTGAACATATTTTCATACTCTAGGTCATAAGTTTGTCTGAACTCAGACAAAATATCTCAGATATGAAGGTAATACTTGCCCAGATTAGGAGAGTTAGCATGCTGTAAATTAATGTATGAATTTTCAGCATACTTGTTCTTCACCAGTTCTGTGAGTGGGCATACATAGTTAGCTCTTCAAATGCCTGGTGCAAAACTGCTCACTGCTTTGAAACGGAGAAAGCCATCCGACACTTAACTCATGCAGTGTTACCATGCACTTGGATATTCCTGCTACACTGTCAGAAAGATTCACACTATTGCTTACTGTCCACCAACTTCTCCTATTAGGCAAGTGTTAGATTAAGAGACAGAAACGTCTGTCTGGACATTTGTTGAAGGGCAAAGCAGATGTAGTTTGCCAAGACCTTGGGAATGAAGCCTTTGAAAAAGGTGATACTTTCTGAAGGAGCACCTACATAGGTAGTAAGTGCTTAAAAATTGCACATTAATTTGTCTGTACTCAGAATTATCATTCTCTATGAAATTTCTGAAGCTGCATGGTTATCTTCATACAAGTTAAGGAGGAGAAAAAGTGCATGGTATATTCCTCTAACTTACTAATCACTGATACTATAGTTGTGAAGAACTCTGCGTATCGTGCCCTGTGTGCTATTAAGGATTCTTGGAGTATATATGCATAACTAAACTTGTAACATACGTATCTGGAGTCCACTTCAAAAATAGATTTAACCTATGCAAATAATGCATACAGCAAGTCTTGTATTTCAGAAACAAACTCCAAGCTGTGGTCATTTTTAAATACCAAAAGGCATGATAAATCCACTTTCAATGAGAAATCTTTTAAATCAAACTGATTTCAAATACCATTTTTAGTTAAGTGACACAAAATGCCTTGCAGTTCCAGTTTAAAGTTTAAGAATCCTGAAATACAAATTTAAAACAAAATTTTTAAGTTATTACTATCAGAGTAAGATGAGCTCCCACCTTTTGTTCATCTTGAATGCTTAAAGATTAGCTTTGACAAATTTCTGACATACTTTTAAATAAGTAAATATATTAACAGGTGCCTTAAAGATGACAGCAATCAAGCTGTAACCCTACCATAACTGCATAATAAAATATTATGGCTAATTAAATTGTACATAACTATACGGAAAAACGGCAATCAAATTATCCTCTTCACAGACACTTTGCAAGATACTCTGATTATTTCATTTAACTCCATATAAAAGGAACCAGGATTTACTGGTTGGAAGTTAGTGCTGTCAATGGACTCATGAAGAACACTGAGCCCAAACGAATTATTTCTCTGCCATCCTGAATAATTTTCAGGGCTATAGGCTGCTGCACTTTCGTAGCAGAATTTTTTCAGGACATACAGCAGGACTGTAAAAGTGCCTTTTTCAGAGTCATACACTAGATGGCCAATGGCACTTGAAGGTCTATTAAAAAGCCTGTATGTGTTAAAGAGTTCAGTTGTTGGAAGGGGAAGGGGCCAGGGGTCTGTTTAGAAACAAAGTTACTTATTTTTTTTTAAATGATCCACCTTCTACTCTGCTTTCCAGGTACTTGTCCAACTCTGCCTCTCTTTTCACCGCCTCTGGCAATACCTTTGGTGCATTCGGAAAACAGATCAATATCACACTCATGTTGTCTCGACTTCCCTGGTGGAAAAGAAAAAATGATTTGAGAATGCATACACACCACACACTAAATACACATCAAAGCATTTTACACACAAAAACAACGTTTACTACTATGGATTAATATTATCATTACCCCTAATTTCCCCCCACCCCCTTACAGAATTCCACAAGTCTGCCCGTTCATTCAGTACAACTTTTAAGTCACTTTGTTCTTTACTCTTTCATGGTCTGAAGACTACATAGAGCCAATTAGAGACAGCCCATTGTCTTTTAAAAACTGACATTAATAATGGGTGATGTTTAACTACAAAGTTATGCTCCATCTTAAGTACTATCCAATCATTTTGGGA
Source organism: Dromas ardeola (assembly GCA_013398915.1). Lineage (NCBI taxonomy): Eukaryota > Metazoa > Chordata > Aves > Charadriiformes > Dromadidae > Dromas > Dromas ardeola. The sequence goes on from VYZM01015995.1 coordinate 196,771, forward strand.
AAACAGCTGGGTAAATAAAACCATTACTGTTTAAAAGCACTAAGTAGGGAGGTGTTGAATTCAGACAGTGCTTCCACCTAAAATCACAGCTATTGGGGTTTTCTTCTCCCTTTTCTTTTAAAACAAAGAAGTTACAAGTGAGAGAATCTGTTAAAAGACCAGCTAGAAGGGGCCCAAGCCTTTACAAAAAGCATTCTTTGAAATGGAAACATTTAAAACTACAACTAAATAGAACCCTAATACTTGAATATGTTAAAATACAAACGCATTCTGCTTAGGAAAGTAACCGTTTAGTTTACTTTCAATGCCCCTTTCATACCCCTGCATGTCCACAAACATGCATCCATATGTTTAACTTTTAACACCAATTAAATCCACTGAAGGCAGCAAGATCAAGAACAAGCCAGTGTTTAAAACAAGAGTATACAGGCATACAGGGAGGTGCTGACAGTTGGCTATTGCAAAGCTTACAACATCCACAAACCACTGTTCCTTCCCTCGTATTTGTTTCCAGGATTACCAGACAAAAATTGTAAACATATTTTTGCATTATCAATCTGGCAAAGTGCTGGAATGCAATTACATTTTTCCACAAGGGAAACAATGGCCTTGTTAGACAGGTGACAAGAGTGGAGACTGTGTCTTGTTTCTTTATTATCAAAAATGTTGGCTTTTTTACACTATGACTTATAGCTTGGGCTTTGGAAAATTAAGTGTCAAGCTATGAAACTCAATACTTCAAATCTCTTCTGTAACTGCACCATCCTGCAACTTATTAATACAAAGTAGAAGCTATTGTAGGCAAAATTACACAGATTTGTTATAGAAAATAGTTCTTCTATTTGAGATAGTTTCAGAGCTGTATCACACAACATTGAATATGAAATACAGTAATTAAACCAGAATAAAAATTAACTTAGGAAGTCAGATCTTCAAATAGTCAAGAAGAAATTTTGAACTGCAAAATATGAAGTCAAAGTTCATTCATTCTGCATTTATCTTGGTGTAATTATGATAGCATTGTTACTACTATATGCCCAAGAAAGGAAGGGAAGATCAGGAGGGGAAAAAATATTCTCTAGCCTGATTAAGTCTTAAGAGTTAAGGTTTTGTAAAGTACATTGTGTAACAGAAAAGGGCAGTTATTGTCCCTGGCTTGCCCATAATTTCCCATCAGCTTCTAGTTTCCCAGTGATCACAATGTATCTGTATATGATTTTAAACTCTCCATTACCCAAAAACCACCCAGAAAGACTGTTTCTGTTGTGTGTTTATTTCCCCTCTATCACAATTTTTGTGGGAATCACGGTAATTAGTGTGTAAGTCACGTTAACATAAACCATTTGATACTTATAGACTGGAACCAAAACTTATTCTTAACTTGTTCATAAACTTCTAATAGTGAAAACAGTAAACAACTTCTCTCAAGTCTGGCTACCTTGTACAAGCAGGTGTCAACTATCTCATTGCAAACTTTCTCAAGGTCATCAGTGACTTCAAGTCTGGATCTTACAAAGTCACACAGCTCTTCATTTCCCATAACATCCCAGATACCGTCGCAAGCCAGAATGATGAACTGATCATCTTCTTCTGATCTCTCAATTTCATAAACTTCAGGCTCAGGTGAGACTAGCTGTTCTGTAGGACCTTTCCCATGAACACATTTGTAATCAAAGTCCCCAAGTGCCCTTGAAACAGCAAGAGAGCCATTCACACGTTGAATCATTACAGAGCCACCTGCATTCTGTATACGCTCCTTCTCCAGTGGATTACTCGGTTTGTGATCCTGTGTGAAGAAGTGAACCTTCCTGTTTCTACATAGTAAACCTCTCGAGTCTCCACAGTTGATGAAGTACGTATGTTGGGGAGAAATCATGACACCCACAGCTGTTGACCCACTTCTGTCTGCACCATGTTTCTTCTCGGAGATGACTCTCATGTGTTCATCAATTTGCAGAAAACCTGTTCTGATGCCGCTCTTTACACTTTCCACAGATGGTGGCCCATCTGGCCCTTTAAAATCCTGGTTGCTTGTGATGTGATCTAATAAATGCTCACAGCAGTATTTGGCAACCTGTGATCCAGCATGCCCATCATATACAGCAAAAAATGACCATCCATCAAGTCCATTTGGCAAACCAATCACAGCCGTATGTGCGTCCTCCATTTCAACTCGCCAGCCTTGCATGCTACTCAGACCGTAACGAAGTCCATTCCCTTGCCCCTGGGCGTTATGCTTCTCCATCTTTGGCTTGTCTAAAAACGCTCCCATGATGACTTTCCTTCAGTTCTAAAAAGAAAAAAAAGGATTATTAAGATATTTCTTAAACATCGCTTGTTTAAACAACCTATTGGAAACTATTAAATAATAGCCCAAATAATGTTAAGATTACAAAAATACACATATATAAAGCTGACTTTTCTGTATCTCTCTCAAGTCAAATCTGCACTGCTTTCATCTAATTTAAACAGTGCCATTAGTACCAGCTGAACTGCACTTCTCACATTTTGTTAAGTATTTTCAGCTGTTTTACTTGAAGAACTTATATTCCACTATCATTCATGGTTCTGCCAAAAGACTCTAGTATAATCAAGTAAAAATCAGTCTGAAAGAGGACTTGTTAACTGGCACACATCTGAATAGCCATGCTCCCTGTGATTACTGAGCCAATGAAACCGTTCAATGTTTCCAGGACAGTGGTATTCCCTAGATCCCTACCTGCTGGCCACAAAGTCCTGCTCACACTCTGCTTTTCCAATGGTGACGGGGAGACGAAAGCAAACTGATTAGGTTTTCTTTTGGGGGATGAGGTTCAGGGGGTTTTGTTTGGTTGGTGTTTTTTCTGTTTTGTTTTGAAACAGATGAAGTGATCTGAATGATCAAGATGATGCCAGAGTCTGCATAAAGGAAGAGGCAACACTGGATAACTAGGAGCACGGCTCAGAAGGAACAGAGCAGCTGTCCCTTTAGGCAGCAGCAAACCATTAGTTTGGCTCAGCCATCTTGTGAAAGCTCATCCTTAAATTTTCAGTTAAATTACGCAGCAAGCTTCTCAGATGTCTGTGCTGCAGATTTACTTAAAACTTTAATGTATTCATGCATCACTGAAAGACAACTGCCCCTGACAAGTCTAAGGAAATCTGTTTGGAAATAAAAATACAAATAGTGTAAATTCATGCTTCCTTACTGAACCCAGACCAATATACTGCACATCGTATCCTTCTCCACCTCCCGTCATTGGGATGTGATGCAGCAAATATTCATGCTTAAGAGAATAAGAATTATATTTGCTGGCAGTGTAACCTGACTGGTTTATCTTCATGGCTTTCACACCCTAGTCATCCAACCTACCCTTTTAATCCACATCAGTTTATTTGTGCATTCATTATTAAAAAAACCCATACAAAATAGGTCACACATTTTACTACTTGCAAATTCTGCCCTGGGAAACATCAAAGAGTGTGCAAATCACTGTTATACAATACAAGGTAATGGAACAAGACTATGAGCTTTTCTATTTGAAGACAGTGGACAAAAAATTAACTGTGAGAAGAGTCTCTGAAACAGATTTTACCTTAGGGCTCAACTAAGCTGATATACTAGCAGAAAAGTTAGTATACTAGTGGGTTTAGAAGGTTTTAACTTGTATGCGGAATACATTTGAGTAGTTTTCTAAGTGATAACACGCTTTTACTGCAATACAGCTCCAGCTATAAGTGACAATATACATCCAATAAATCTTTCCACGTTGTCTCTTTCAGCCACTATCAGCCTTTTGAGAACATCTGTATGTGGTAGAATAAACAGTAGAGAAATGTTTATATTTGATCTCACCAAAACAGCAATTCAAATGAGGCATAGGGACTGGATATACACTCTTTGGCTCACATGCTTTGTTAACAAAAACAAAAGCTGCACATACTTCAGCTGTACGGAGGGAGATGTCAGCAGCAGTACACCTCTGCTTCCTCTCACCCCAACCCCTGCTCTTAAGTTCTGTCTCTTCTCAAGTGAACACAAAGTATTGATGGCCATGCAAAGTGCAACTAGCCAACAAAATACAGTGTACGCTGGTCTTGTATTCTAAGCATATGCATGAGATTCACATTACTGCAGTTGCTAGGGAAAAAAAAGGACTTAAGACTTTATCTTCACATGCAACTCTAGTGAAGTCAGAGTGATCAAAATAATTACAGAATACTGCCATAAATCAAATGGGGAATTATTTTGCAGAATAATAGACTTTTTATTCATTCCATGATAGCAGCAGAGTTTAAACTAACACCTAAAACTTTCTTATTGTCGAAGACATCATAAAATAGAATGCAGATATTCAATTATTTCACCTTAATTTAGAGCTCAAAAAGCAGAAACTGCCCTGGCAAATACAAAATTTTTGTGAAGTATTTTACATTATTACCGTGTTTAAAGCAAAACGGAAACACATTAAGAACAGGATACAGTTAAACTGACCACAAGCACTGTCAACTTTGGACTAAAAAAGGCAGTTTTCCTTCCAATCTGTCACATTACTAGGTACACAATATTCAGAGAGTTGTGCTTTGTAAGCTGTTTGTCCCTCTCAGCAGTTTGTCACGTAAACCACAATTAAAAACACATACAGACAGGTCGTATGCAGTTCTAGTAATGCAAACAGAACTACTAGCACAGTTCAAAAATTAACAAATCCACTCTCCATTTAAGATCAAGCTGCCTTATCCCTTCCCAGAAGGTAAACTGAAAGCTGTTGCTATTCTAAATTAAGCCTCATAGGTGAGATGTTGATACATGATTCTTCAAGGGTGTGAGCTACCCACCATAGATGTAAATACAATCAGACAGAAGGATAACCACAATGTGGTCACATAACTTCTACTTAGGAAATTATTCACATCCCATAGCATAAAGTAGTCACCTTCTGAAAACTGCAATAACAGACTGCAGTTGCCTTCCTTGTAACACTCTAGCGAATCCAACTACCACCAGAACACCAGCCTAAACCTGTAGGAGACTAGGCCAGGTTTTAAAAATCCTCACTGCGTCTGAAGGGAAAGCATAGTTTACTTGTGGATAGGACTAATATGCCAAGCCTTTAATTTTTCCAGAATTTCAATTCTTGTTCAGAGAAATTTAAGTTTAATGACCAATCTGTGAATTCTTATGAATCGGAGGCTACCTGCTACTTCTCCCCTCACACCCTTATGCGTGGATAAAACCTGAAGAATTTAAAGAGTCTTAGTTATATATATATATAAAAAAAAAAAAAAAAATATCTTAGTTTTTAAACAAGGGATACACACGCACACAAAAAGGCTGACATGAGCATGCAATGTGCCCTTGTCGCCAAGAAGGCCAATGGAATCCTGGGCTGCATAGGGAAGAGTGTGGCCAGGAGGTCAAAGGAGGTCGTTCTCCCCCTCTACTCTGCACTGGTGAGGCCACAACTGGAATACTGTGTCCAGTTCTGGGCTCCCCAGTTCAAGAGGGACAGGGAACTGCTGGAGCGAGTCCAGCGCAGGGCAACAAAGATGACCGAGGGATTAGAGCATCTCCCTTACGAGGAAAGGCTGAGAGAGCTGGGACTCTCTAGCCTGGAGAAGAGAAGGCTGAGGGGAGACCTTATTAATGTTTACAAGTATCCAAAGGGTGGGTTGAAGGAGGATGGAGCCAGGCTCTTTTCAGTGGTTCCCAGTAACAGGACGAGGGGTAATGGGCACAAGCTGGAACATCGGAAGTTCCGATCAAGTATGAGGAAAAACTTCTTTACGGTGCGGGTGACAGAGCACTGGAACAGGCTGCCCAGGGAGGCTGTGGAGTCCCCTTCTCTGGAGATTTTCAAGACCTGTCTGGATGCAGTCCTGAGTAATGTGCTCTAGGCAATCCTGCCTTAGCAGGGAAGTTGGACTAGATGATCTCTAGAGGTCCCTTCCAACTCTGAAGATTCCGTGATTCCATGAAAAAAGCCGTGCCTCCTTCCTATTAAAAATATCTTTTGGAACTGTTTTCGAGTCCATATCTACGGAAGCATCTTTAACACACCAGTGTCTACCTAAATCACTAGTACATTCTTCATTCTTTCATCAGGCAGTTTGTGCACTGTACTGATTAAGTTGGAATGACATCTTTAGTTAAGCATACAACTCTGTATGCAAATCAGATTAACCTATAGCAGTGCAAGTACCCAAGTTACAGCATGACTTTGTTATATAATAACACTAAAGAGAGAACTCAGACCCAGAACAGTCTGCATGCATGATGTGCAATAAAGCAACAGATTCTGAACATGGTTTAACTGAGTGCGCTCTAAAATTTCTTTAGTCCTCAGGGGTCCTCATTTTATGACCCTTAATCTCTAAATAATTTTACTACCCTTTCCGTTGCCATTCTTAATCCAGCCACACATTTATGCAATCATGTTAGAAAACTCCAGTCTCATAGCGCAAGACAGAACCAGGCCTCTACTCTGCCTGGTTCTGCCCTGAAACCTTGAAAGCCTCAACTTTCAGGATGCTTGAATGATGCACATACGTACTAAAGGACACAGACATTCTTCCTATTCTTATTAAAGCTAAAGTAAGAGAAAATGTACTTTAATCACAAAGTTCAGTGGCAAATGTCCACCACTCTCTACCTTTTTCTTAGAGAAGGGCAATTTTGAACAGTACTATAGCAGTGGTGCCCTGTAAAAAGATCAGAGGTGCAACATTTTCTTCAGAAATGGTAACTCGAACATCACCTGGCACTGCAACTGCCACAATTAGTCAAGCAAACGTCAATTTTAGCCTAAGATTGGTTCACCGCCTCTGAAAAGACGGAGAGCTTTCTGCAGTCCAAGTTCCTGTGTTTTAGCTCTGGAGAATGGAGAGCCTTCTGAACAAATCTAAAAGTGAAAATGGATCCCTATGCATAAAAATGAATATGCAGGGACACATCTGTGCATCCACAAGTGCATCTAAACCATGACTTCTGAAATGCCAGTTTTGCGGAGGTCAAACTGAAGGACAGCCACTACAGCAAGTGCATGAAAAACTCCAAGTTGCAGTTTGCAGACAGAAAAGCAAGAATACTGTACAGGGTCTAGAAAAATCAACAAAAGTAATAAGATCTTGGATAAAACACATGAGTGACAAAATTCAAAGGACTGCAGCATTAGAAACAGAACTGAAATAATGAATGGAGCATGCCAAAGAGTCAGTAGCTAAACTCCTTGAAAATAGACGCAACTGGAGAACAGAGTGGCACAGAAAAGGAGGGTAATTAGTATACCGGACCATGAACAACCATAGACAACCACAGATACATCACTGGAATGCATGAAATCTCTTTGCCCCTTCATTTGTCCCTCAAATTGTGCTATCCAGACAACCCAAATATAATGCCTTCTGATACACACGAGAATAAATTTTACTGTTTTGCTATTTGCTTATTTATTTGCTTGAAGGTTCAAATGAAGATAAGTCTTAAATTGTTCACAAAGGACAGTTAATGTAATTCCATGTATCCCTGTAAAGAGATAATTTATTTTTCCAAGGAATTCAGACAAGGACTTGATTGTCTTGTCCAAGAAAACGAACCACCCCCATCTGAAACTTGTAATTTAATAATACGTAATTTAATAATCCTTTTAAAACAATGTTCGAGTTGTATTCCTTCCACTAGGATAAGCTGCTCATATGAACCACACTCAAGTCATAGGCACTTGTTCAAACTAAGCTGAGAAATGTCCCCATACTCTAATTTCCTGGAACAATTCTCCAAGTGACATTACGCCCTGTGTGTTGTAACGAGCACCATAAAGAAAGATTACAACCTTTAGTTGAACTACAGGACACAGAGCAAGTCAGCAAATTATACAGACTTGCTACTGAATAGAAAAAGGGCATTTGATCGCTTCAACTCCAATCTGATCTGTGGTACTTTTCCCCCTGCCTTAAGCAGGCTGGATGCAACAATCAGTCAGCATGTAATTGTGCAAATGTGGAAACGTTTTCAGAAGTTAGCGTATGTTGAATGAAAAACTGACAGTACATACTATACGCCCCAAATCAATTAGTGTTAACAAACAACATGTCAGTGATGATTCCAGGGATTGGAAGAATGACTAAAATAAAACAGAACACGCAGATGAGGAGACATAATTACACCACAGTCATGGGCTGAATGAAGTCATGAAAAAGCTTCTTGCCAATGACACTATTTAAAAACTCTTGGAGGCTATATGATTGAGTTCTGGCACTCACAGTTCAACATCAGTACAGCTTCTGAATAGGTACTTTCAGACACAGAAATACATAGACAACTAGGAGACGTGAACTGTCTATGAGAAAGAAGAAATAAAATACAGAAATGGGAATATTTTAATAAACATGGACTAACATACAACTTCCCCACCAGAATACTTGCTTCTTGGAGATGCAACTGTAGTCTGCATTATATATCAATACGACAATTGCAAATAGAAGAACATAAGAAGAAACTACTAATAGGGGTAAGAAAGTTTGTAATAACATTAACAATTACTTGTGTTACGACAGATGTAGTAGCTATGGCATGTGGCAGACGAAAAGGCAGACCAACAGAAATATTAAAATCAGTAAAGAGAACTATCAAAGCTCTCAAACAGGCCTTCAGACAGGCAAAATGTTTATAATGGACGCAAGTGAGAGACAGGGCAAAAAAACCCCAGAGGTAAGCAAGCTGACAGTGTGTGTACATGGGAAAGTATGAATTGTTTCAACCTTTTCCCACTTACCCTTCCTCTCTCCCTGTAATTAATACATAACAGCGATTACAATTACAACTTCATAACGCAGCAGAAAAAACTAAATCACTGTACCTCTGATACAAACACCTATGAGCTCTGACCTCTTGACAACTGGTCCACAGGCACTGCCATTTCACTGAACAGGTTGTTTTGTGGGGTTTTTTTGGTTGGGTTTTTGGGGCGGCTTGGTTTTTTTGTTTGGTTATTTGCTTTTTTTTTTAAAGACAACTTATTTTTGCTTAAAATCATTTTTCCTTGCTAGGGGCTGACAGCCTTTCTGAATGCCTATACTAAGCAGCAAAATATTTTATCCAACTGTTTTTTCTATGTCAATTTATTTTTCATGTGTGTACATGGTGGGGAGGCAGAATCTAGGAGAGGATTGCTAAAGCCTCCAAAAGGCTTCTGAAATGCAGAAGGTAACATTTCTAAGTTAACACGCTCCCTCCAACAACATGTTTCAGCTTTTCCTTAAAACATCTTTTTCTGCTTATACCTACCCTTCCTGCAGACAACTAAACCTGTTCCAAGGTTAAACTAGGAGCTGCTATTCTCAATACGAATGTACATTGGCTGAGGTTCAAAATCCCTCCAAAGGAGATGTATTTAATCTGATTTTTGAAAAAGCAAGCCCTGGACACTGAAAAAGATAATTGTTCCTGCAGAAATCTGAAAGACAGGGATGTAGTTTCAAGATTGTGTGGAGTTGTTTTCATTTTGCTCTATGGTCAGTTACTGAAGAAAATAACTTCCTTCCAGAATCACCAGGACCACTGCTGGGAACACAAAAATCACCAAATTGATTTTGAGAGGAGATACAACTTGCATCCACAAATACCACTCATCAGTATCCTAACATGACTGGCACCCCCAGAACACAATTAAGGTGATATTTCTTGGCCCAGACAGAATTTGTGCTTCTTTCTAAATATTTGTACTGCACATTAGAGGTGGGAAAGCAAAAGAGAAAAAAGCACTAGATAGCAATATCAGAGTAAGAGCAGCCGAATCACTATGAAAAAAACTGTGTAGACAATCAAAATGGTATTAACAAGTACTATGAAAATCAATGAAGTAGCTCTGCATAAATTCATATGCTGCTGTCTGAACAGTATGAGAATGAAAAAGCCAAGGTCCTTGCTTGAAAGCATTAATAAGCAGAAAACATGCCCGTGCTGGTGTTAAGTTCAGCACCTTTCTGGTTATATTTAATTTTCCATGATTTCTTACTTAAAAGTGTTGGAAGATAAACAAAAGACAACTGCTTTGTTAATAGCACACAAACTCCTGCAGACTCCAGCCAAAATTCAAAGCCTCACTGAAGCAAGCACTGGAAAAAGGAACTGGAAGATCCAAGAAAGCTGCAGTCTGTGTAGACAGAAGTCAGGAGAAAGAAAGGCCTTGCTTCATTTTATGTATCAATGAGATGCACTAAGAGACAAATTTTTTGAAAGAGCAAGGCAAAAAAGTGAATATAAGAATTCCAACTAAACTACTCATGCCAGAAAGAATATACAGTGCTATGCAGCTATTCCAACAGAACTACACACATCAATGCAGCTTCACCAGAAAAAATATGGCGAAAGGAAAAAGACGACACAGAAGAAACAAGTTATAGTTAAGTCATAAAAGTTGAATTACAATTTTTTCCAGTTTTTGTAATAGCAAGAGTGCTCTGCCACTGTCATCTACTAACATAACAGAATATTAACCCACTCCTAGACATCATGGGCCTAATTGACAATTCTTACTTGAGTACAAGCCACTGAAAGTCCAAGAATTGAACAGATCTGATAATAGCTAAAAAACCCCTGTTCTTTAAATTTCACTTTTTTGATCTCTAATTTACAGCTTGAAGCCCCAGCATCTTCATTCACTGCTAGTATTACCGATCAAACAACACTTGCCATAAAAAGAAAAGTTGAAGACTCATAGAGGAATGTTTTCTTTAATGGAAGAACCACACTATTCCACTGCTTTTCCAGAAAGGGGAAAAAAAAATCACAACAACAAAACAAAGAAAAAGCATTTGCTTTTTTATCAAGTTCAGCTAAACCTATTCAGAAAAATCAAGCCAGATTTGGAGTCCTAGCCTGTCCTGCCACTACCCAAAAGAGGAAAGTGAAGTTACTGAGTAAAAAGCCTCTAAACCAGAATGACTTATTAGAATGACCAGGCTATTAGGGTTGTTCAAAAGCCACTGGTGTGAAGTTAAGGTATTGCCAATTTGTCTTTGTCAGTGTCTTAGCTGAAGTGTTAAAATAAACTAGGAAAAAGATGCTGCATGAAAAAAGGTCCCAGTGGGATTATTTGCCGAGACTCCAAAAACAAAGGCACTAAGAAAACTTAAAAAACAACTGAACATCAAGTGCATTAATTGAACCATTCCTGAAATATGGCAAAAAGAATTACACTCGCACATACTCTCTCTCATCTGTGGTGATGAAGTTCAGGAAACCGCACTTTTTTTTACAGTTAACAAGATTTGGTATTGTCATTTGTGTTAATGGGTATGAATTCTTACAGAATCCCACCATCCTTTTGTCACACTGTTTCACAAATAACCTTACCACAAACATCTTAAAAATCTAAGTTAATACAGTCCTATACACCTTATAGAAATTGAACACATGGAATCATCACACTATCTCCTCTTTAATTTTTAGTCTTTGTGTATCCAGTTGCTCAAAGTCACTGCTCTTTTTAAAAAATAGTTATTTAAAGCTTTCTAACTTCAGATTTTCCTAACTTCAACAATAAGCATCAGCCACATATTTCTGATTTGTCTTATGAGTAATTTATTTATCAACATAGAAGAATAAAATCCAAGTGAAAAAAAGTTTATCCAGATAGTGCTTGGGAGTAAAATAAAAATAAACTACTTAGAGAAAACACAACCAGTATGCATGCACCCAATGATTAGAACATGTTTGCATGAAGACCCCAAAACTTCCTGTTTAGCCAAGCACTCAATATCTTGAAATAATTGAAAGTAAGATACATAAGCAATTTCCCAGACCCTTCACTTTACATGAAGATATTTCTGGGGTTCTAATCTCAGCAACATTACCACTACTCTGGTGAGGATATAGGAAAAGCTGCATACAGGAGACTTAAAACCTGGTGGCTACACATGGGAATAAAATATGAAATGTTCTGAAGTGTACAGCTGTAACCTGGCTTTGCTTGCAAGGAAATGACATCAAAACTATGCCAAAAGCACATTAAGATCTGGAAGTCAAATCCTCAAAGCTTAGGAAAAGCTGGAGTTTGTTAATTTGTACACATACAGAGCTTTTATTTACAAAGCTATTTTGCCCTCACATCCCCAGCATTCCTATGTCATTAAAAGAACAAGGATAGAGTAAGACTGCTGCAATAGAGCATATTTTTTCCCCCAAGACTACATAAAAATCGAAAAAAAGAAAACAAGGGAAAAACTCTATTGTTTTAGCCTTTTATGCAGACAATAACTTTCAGGACAGAAGGCTTTCCTCTGAGGGTCACACTGATTACCAAATTCACTTCTATCAGCAGAGTTCACAGATTTGCCTATGATGAACGAGGCAGTACTGTGCTCTCCTGACTCCAAACTTGAGTTCATTGCAGCTCTAAACATTCTAGTCACGAAATGAGGACATTGTCCAATTCACCTGTTCTCCAAAATATAAGCAGTGTAATGCCAGTATTTACTAAGCTTACAGGGCCTCATTCTGCAGCCTCAGATGGCTCTTTACAGAGGGAAACAATACTAGATTTTTCAGAAGGGTCTATTCAAATACTTACTATAATTGATTGGGTGAACCAGGAAATTATTTACCAGTAGAAACAGATCCCTTTTTCACGAAATGTTCCTACAATTTAATACTAACCACTTGCCCACATTTTTCCGCATTATGCACCCCTTTCCAAAGACTAGGTTTTACTTAACTTAGCAGACAGCTGGAGTATTCCTTAAACTCATCCCCAAACACAAAGAGCTTAGACAGCTTACACAGTTATTGTTGTTATTGCATTTTAGGGTATTTCATACGTAAAAAATACAACAATTTTATGCACAAATACCTATAATACATGGTCAAGACGAATACAGACTACCATTCAAATTCCAGATCAAAAGCACAGTTGGCAGTTAAAATGAATTGTATGCACAGACACAGAAAATCCTTCAAGTTACAGCTGGGACCCAAACATGAAAGCGCATTTCATCATCTAGGTCCCAATGCAGCAAGCATGAGAACATCACACATATGAGTAGTCCCACATAATTCAGTTGCACATGGCATATCAGTGTAAGCACATTTAAGTGCTTTGACTTAAATTGCAGCTATCAGAATACAAGTCATGTTACACATGAGTTTCTTGGATTTGTAAACTATTACCTTAGAAGACTTTAGAGATCTTTCTATCTATTAAAATATTCTTACGTGAACTGAGAACTAAGATGTTAGTAATAAAGAGCCTAAAGTACTTTTTCCTCTATGTGTAAACTGCTAGCATTTCTCTACATTTCAATATTGAAACCTGATTAGCCAGGTTTTCGCTCTTAGATGCTCTCTTGCTAGTATATTGCTATAAAGTTTACACTCTAAACAGTAAAAGTGTACTTCACTGGAACTATCTGTAGATGAAGGAAGTTTTTATTCTGTTGTTTTAGTCACATATAAACACCTTTTTAGAAGAGCTATTAAAATAATCTGAGCAACTGTTTCACATATATAAACACACTCTTTTTTGTAGACTTCAGTAATAAGCTGAAATATCCATTAGTCAATTTTATCAGTAAGTGAAAACAAAAAAAAATAAAATGAACACCCAGTAAAACAGAGACTTGTTCAAATACAAACAGAAATAATAACAACAACAGACAGAGACTTGACAGACACCTGTAACTTAGTATGTGGTTTAACACAGGGCAAAGTGTAACTGATAGAAATCTAGAAAAGCAGGCCTTATAGCACTGGTTTAACACCAGTAATACTCAGCCAGATATCTCCTCTACCCAGGAACAAAAATCAAGTCTACTGACTCCCATGGTATCACATTTGCTTTCTTCTCCTGCCCCGATTACAATTTCTTTAATCTAAACCTTCTTCCTAGACTTAAGATTTAAATGATTTACTCTAGCAATATTAAATCTTAATAAGTCCTAAATTGTTCCTTCACAGACAGATAGCAAGAGGAGCAACATAAAGAAGCTACAAGGAGATAATGCTATCTCCACTGTGATCCACACCACATCATGGGTCAAATACACAAATCTTTCTTAAACAACATTTTTATGCACTGGCTAATGGAACATACATAAAATGCCATAAAAATCACATTTTATTGTACATTCCCTGGGTCTTATAAATATCCTAAGAAAACCAGCATTTTTTTCAGGGATTACATATTGTTTACAGGGACTTTATACTTTGCAATTTGCCATTCTTTCAACGAAGAGCATTGCAGTGAACCATGTTTGAATTTTACAGAAGTTTATTTCTTATCCTAGTATTTTTAACTGAAAGTTTATTTCTTATCCTAGTATTTTTAACTGAAATTTGGATCATGTGACTAAAACAACGTAGTAGTCAAGAGCAGCTTAATTTTCAAAAGAACAAATGAAACTACAGATTGCATCATTTAAAAACACAGATGATAAACCAATGTTTCAAAAAAATGTAATAGTGAGGTACAAATTATGTGAAAAGAGGAGCAAAAATTACAAAGGGCCATATACAATGGTAAGAATAAATGTTGTTTGGCTCAGGTGTAGCTATGCTAAGCCACTCTATTGTCTTGACTTCAAACATTGTCACTATTAAAGTCTTAAATGAGTTGCAGGTCTGCAGAGACAAAATTAATACAATTACTTTACAGTACTTCCCATTCCAAAACTTGCTTATTTAATACCACAACCTGCATTGTTCAGTCCCTTAATTCCAATGCAGTTCTGCTTAACCAGTTACATAAAAAAAAAATAATTTTTCACATCAGAATAGACCTGAACACGTAAAAATTAAGTCAATAATAATGTCAATATTTTAGTAAGAAATACATTATTGTTAAATAACTTATATTTAGGTCATCTTGTAAAAGTAGCTGCTCTGTATTCCCTAGTTCCACTAAAAAGGAAAAGTGCAATAAGATCTCTTATTGACAGCTGCATTCAAAAACATACCAGTTACATAAGTTTGCAAATTATACTGTGCCAGAGTTAAATATCTAAGCCTTTTAACAACAGTTCTTAAAATGCTATCTCAGCAAGAATGACTCAACTTCACTGCATAAGCTGCACTCCAGATAAGAAGCAACTAGCTTGATTTTATAGAAAAAACATTTTTGTATTCTGCTTTAATTCAAATTGCACTAAGTGAGTTCTGCTTGTTTAGACCTGCAAGCTTCACCAATCATTTGGCATTTTCACCTCTCCTCCTCGGTTTCAAGAAAAGTATCTCAAGCTTACCTATAGACAGTTAAGTAAATACTTGGAAAACAGGTATAGTTTTCTACTGTACTTCAAGGGGAGGGATTTACCAGACAACCACCAACGAAAGGACTAACCCTATATATACGAGACCCTATGTATATGAGAAAAACACAGCTATGTCAGAAGAGGGTGAGAGTACAAACCAGCTCTCTCCAGTACAAGCCACATTTATCAGAGGGTTTTATCAGATATCTATGTCTGCAAGGAAAACATTAATAACTGGCATGATGCATCAGCAAGTCTTTTACTCTTAGTCCACTCTCATATACAAAAGGTAGACCCAGAAAGGCCTGGAAGGGAAAGCTTTAGGAGCAGCTGACCCTACTCCAGGGAAAAATGCTGGTACACCAATCAAAACTGCTTTCCCTTGACACCTTTCCTTTGATTGCTACTTTGATCAGATAGGTAAAATGTAAAACTTCCCTGACCCATGCATTTTCCCTCCCATCCCCTGTCTCTGATGTTATTTGTAGAAAAACTATCAATAGTAAAAGAAGGGATGCTATCAGAGAAGAAATGCGGGTAGAACTTGCACAATTCTTGGTCATTTGGCAATTCATGCAGGGTCCTGAGTAACAGCAGTCACCTTGCTTTAATTTCACTAGCGCTTCACAAATCCTGCTTCAGCCACCTAACCACTGAAACAGTTCATGTACAGGCTCAGGGAAGTGCTACACGGGCTTATATTTGAAGTCATTTCCTAGAACGACAAGAGTTAGAACTGTTACTTCACAAAATGATTCTACTTCCTCTGATGTTAAACATTACAGTCTGAGGAAAACATATCACCTACCTTCAAACCTACTGCTCTCAGGATCTAAAACTGCCTTCTGCTTAAAAAAAAATAAAAATAAAGAATTCCTTTGTATGACATACAGGACCTTAAACCTTAACGCTACCAGACAGGTCATCTGAACGACCAGCACTTCCTCATTTGACAAAAGGTACAACTCAAAAAACATTAGTTCCTCACAAGTACTACTGCAAACTTAAATGTTAGTTTTGCAACAACAAAATTTTGCCATATGCATGGCAACTCTGAAATATTTTAATTGTACTAAATAAATACAAATACATATCAAACAGATGTCTACAAAATCAATTCTTCTGAAACTATTAACCTGCAGCCAGTCTTAAAGCTGTATCATATCTACTGTAATATAAGCTAACGTAATAAAAAGGTTAGACATATGTTCAGAACCTCTGGCATTTAACATGCAAGCCCAATTACCCAGTACATCACTGGACAACTTTTTAATTGAAGAGAGCGTTTTCTTCTACCTACTTTTAACACGCATGCTATGACAGATCACAGATCATCAGTGCAACCTTTGCTCATTACATTGTTTTCAAAGACAGCGAAATCTCTCTCAAACTTTAAACGCCTGAACGGCGTCGGCAAGAGAAAATCACCCGCTGCATAATAATGTCACTATCTGGGGAGTGCTTGATGCTCCGACCCTCGCTAGGGTGGGGTGCTTTATAAATAGATGCGGGTTGTTCCCCCCCCCCCAGTGCCGTGCCCCGAGCGTTTGGGTGGCGATGGGAAAGGAGGCTGTTTATAGCCATCATTAAATGAACCCTGAATCGGCCAAGAAAAAGAGGGGGGGAGGGGAAGAAAAGGAAAGCTGCTGCTACCTGATCTAGGCCCCAAACCCTCTGCTCACCCTCCTCCTCCCTTTCTTTCC
>VYZM01015995.1:214420-274740 GCA_013398915.1 Dromas ardeola
CGCCCACTACGCGGAGCGCCGTGCAGCGTCGTCCGTCCCCCCGTCTACGCGCAGACACACGCACTGCGCCGCCGCCGCCTCCTTCTCCTCCCATCCGCGCGTGCGCGCCCATGGGAGGGGGGGCGGCAGTCCCCCCAGCCTTTCCCGCCTCGTCGGGGACGCACGCCCAAAAAAAAACAAACAAACACCACCACCACCAAAACACCGCTTTTTCAGGGCAAAAAAACTCGGACGGGATACAGAGATGTCGGGGCTGGGAGAGCGCAAGGCCGTTTAAAGTATTACATCACCCTCCGCCCCGCCGCCATCACCCCCGCCCCCGAGCTGGGCCTGACTGAGCGTGCGCGGGAGCGCGTGGGCGAAGGGAGGGAAGACGTCATCGGCCCCGCCCTTCTCCCTGAGGGGGGAAGGCGGCGCGAGCGCTAGTGGCTGATGTTCTCGGCACTGGTGTCCGGTCTCTCACACTCGCCTGAGGCCGAGCGAGCGGTGCTGAGGCCCTGTCGGGATCAGCCTCTTCTCCCTGAGGAAGCACCTCACGCTCCTCGGCGGGGCCAGGGGTTGAGGAAGAGCCACCCTGCTCGTGTCTTCTCCCCAGGGCCGCGGGCAGGTGCGAGGGATGCGCTGGGATATCGTCTCACCCGCCTAAATCTGAGGCCTGTGGGCTTTCCCTGGTGAAAGCACAACGGCTGGCAAAATCAGCAGCGGATTACCAGTAGTGAACGCATTACGGGTTTAATAATCCCGTGATTTTTCAGCTTTCATGAAGGCTGGCCGGCTGACAAAGGGGACGGGAGTATGTCCCTGCCAGTCTGCAAGGAACAAATTTAGAGGACAAGCTATTTAGAGGACAAACCTCTGTTTTGTCTAACCGGGGGAGGTGAATGTGGTGGGGCGGTGGGGAGGAGGGTGAAGGCGGCTGCGGCGGGAGAGGAGTGACACGGGTGCAGGAGACCATCCGTGTGGCTAATTCCAGCAAGCCAGGGTTAAATCACGGGTCTGGGGATTTTTGAAGGTGGAGTGGATGTGGGAAGGAGTGCTTTTAAAGGGAGGATTAGGGATGCATAGTAGTCTTGAGGCTGTGAAGAAAGAATTGACTACAGAGAGATAGATATTGAAGAGGCCTGTGGAAAGGTGAAGTGGGCACTTGGCTAAAGAATCTGTGAGGTTGTCTGCTTTAGATAGTTTCCACTGTTAACAGCAATCAGAGCAAACAGACATATGTTAAGGTATCCCTAAAGTGAATGTTTGGAAAGCTTTCAAATTGCTGGTTATGTTCCCCTAGCCATTGGAGATAACAATCAGTGCAGCTTCAACCCGAGTGTGCCAGCGACTGAACGCAGTTAATTGAGGGCTTTTGCGCGGATAAGACCTACAAAAACAGCAAAGCCTTACCCGGAGATAGCTAAAAAAGCTACAACAAAACCTCATCGTTGTAGGGCTTTCCTGCAATAGATAAACTGGCTGTGTTTCACTGTGGTTACAAAATCTCCAGTTTCCATTGCTGACTGTGACTGAATGGTATGTTTGTAGCAGATCACACTGTATTCATCCTAATCGTGTTTGTTAGCATGATACTGAAAACCGCTCAGTAGTGCTCCGTGCTGTGTTAACTATTTCAGGCCTTTAAATTGTAGTTAAATGCATCAAAATTTGTTAGTGGAAACAAACCTTTATGGAGATTTAAATGCAAAATATTCTGAAAATGTGTTGCAGGGGAGAAGAATATATGCAGAAAATATATATATATATATATACACACACACCACAATGAAAGGTAGATTTTGGAAGATCATGGAGTAATTAGCATAATTTTTGTAAATGCAATTTTGAATTTCCTCTTGGTGTCCAAAGACAATTACTTACAATTTTGATGCAGTTCATATTTTTAAAATGGCATTTTTTTTTTCTTTCCTCCAAAAACTTCTGCAATATACAGACAAGGCAGAGATGATGCAGAATTGTTCCTGTAGGCATGTGCCATGCTTCTTTAACATCTGCACTTAAACATAAATTCAGTTTTTCACCCTCCTTTTCCACTTTAATAAATCTCTCCTAACATTTTGAATTATATATATGACCGTGGATTTCATTTAGATTCTATTTAGTGTTACCTACAGCTGGGGTTTTGTGTGTGTGGTTGTTTTTTTTAAATACAAGTAAACAAAAACATGGCCCAGCTTTTTTTGTGATGCCCTAGTTTTAAGCTGCATGAATGTAATGACAGCAGAGAGTTTGCTGCTGTCATTTTCTATTTATATGTTTTTCTTGGGAAATTGGATGGAGTCAAATTACCACAGTGTTTTCTTAAAGTGTAACTTTTATTTAGTTTGCTAGTTTTGCCTGGCCTTTTGTACTGACAATAGTAATAAATATTTACAAGAAATTCAAACATCACATTTAATTAAGATAAAACAACTATGTGTAACGTATGCCTCGACTATGCATATTTGTAGCTGATGAGACTACATCTCCCAGCATACAACTCTTTATTTTCCCTTTAGCTGTAGATGGGTTACAGCTGATTGGGACCTGTAGTCACTAGAGTCATTAGCACCACAGTCAAGGAGGCAGTAACGAGAACCATTGCAAAACTCTTTCAACACTGCATCATAAACCATGACTGAATTATTGAGAAAAATCATGTTTCACTGTTTGGAACAAGGAATTTCTATTAGCATTATAAAGCATATTTAAAATGAGGTGCTCTTCCACAGGATATTTTTAGAGAAAACTATTTTTAGAGGATTTTTTTCTGTTACATCCTTTTTTCTGTTACATCTTTTAAAAAGTCTTTATATGAATGGTATTAGCCAAGAGTATTTAAAACAAATCTATGTATCTAAATAAATAGATCTTTACCACCTATGCACTTTACCATCTATGCCTGGTTATTGCAGGCAGGAGGATAATTTTGTCATTGAAACTGTCAATTTAGAAAATTCCACCCTTTGTCCAATGAAGCTGTTCAAACTGACATCATTTGCCATAAAAAGAGGATATGGGATTGCAGTTGCTACTGGGATCACATGGTAATTTAATTGCATTTTGGAATCCGTTTCCATTGTAATGGCCATATTCTGTGCCAGTCTGCTGTAATCTCTGCGTGTTGGTGTTGCCCAATGCTCCTTTTAACTCTTTCAGTTTTAATACCAGTTGATTAAACTTCTTTTATTATAAGGTATATCATGAGGTATTATAATTTTGTCTGTATGTTGCTTAAACAGAGAACATATAATGCAAATATTAACTGTTGTGTTGCATGATTTAGATTTCTTGATCCCTAAGTGAAAATGTTGTCAGTTCTTTCAGTGTCTCACATGTAGTTTATTCAAAAAGTTAGGAAAAGTAGAGCCTTTTGGTTTCAGCTTCCCTTACTTATTGTCCCTGTTTCTCTTATTGCCTACCACGAATCTTCAATGTAGATGGGAAATAATGTATTTGAAGTTACTCTGCAGCCTAAAAAGCTGGTTGACTGTGGGGTTTGTTTTGTTTGGAATAGGATTTATATCATCTAATAGCACTCATCTAAATATTAGACGTATAATCAAGCTGTTTTCCAGGCTGTCTTGTTTCAACGGAGGGAGACAGGCACCTTCAGATGATCATTACTCCTGTGTTTACATTGATGTCTAAAACAGGTTAGGTGAGTTGCCTTCTGAAGGTGATTTTTTCTCTCCTGTAGTTTCTGTGACTACAGAAGAGGCTTAGATGACCACCTAAACTAGACCCCTACTTTTTAGATGGCTAAAATAAATTAATTANTATATATATATATACACACACACCACAATGAAAGGTAGATTTTGGAAGATCATGGAGTAATTAGCATAATTTTTGTAAATGCAATTTTGAATTTCCTCTTGGTGTCCAAAGACAATTACTTACAATTTTGATGCAGTTCATATTTTTAAAATGGCATTTTTTTTTTCTTTCCTCCAAAAACTTCTGCAATATACAGACAAGGCAGAGATGATGCAGAATTGTTCCTGTAGGCATGTGCCATGCTTCTTTAACATCTGCACTTAAACATAAATTCAGTTTTTCACCCTCCTTTTCCACTTTAATAAATCTCTCCTAACATTTTGAATTATATATATGACCGTGGATTTCATTTAGATTCTATTTAGTGTTACCTACAGCTGGGGTTTTGTGTGTGTGGTTGTTTTTTTTAAATACAAGTAAACAAAAACATGGCCCAGCTTTTTTTGTGATGCCCTAGTTTTAAGCTGCATGAATGTAATGACAGCAGAGAGTTTGCTGCTGTCATTTTCTATTTATATGTTTTTCTTGGGAAATTGGATGGAGTCAAATTACCACAGTGTTTTCTTAAAGTGTAACTTTTATTTAGTTTGCTAGTTTTGCCTGGCCTTTTGTACTGACAATAGTAATAAATATTTACAAGAAATTCAAACATCACATTTAATTAAGATAAAACAACTATGTGTAACGTATGCCTCGACTATGCATATTTGTAGCTGATGAGACTACATCTCCCAGCATACAACTCTTTATTTTCCCTTTAGCTGTAGATGGGTTACAGCTGATTGGGACCTGTAGTCACTAGAGTCATTAGCACCACAGTCAAGGAGGCAGTAACGAGAACCATTGCAAAACTCTTTCAACACTGCATCATAAACCATGACTGAATTATTGAGAAAAATCATGTTTCACTGTTTGGAACAAGGAATTTCTATTAGCATTATAAAGCATATTTAAAATGAGGTGCTCTTCCACAGGATATTTTTAGAGAAAACTATTTTTAGAGGATTTTTTTCTGTTACATCCTTTTTTCTGTTACATCTTTTAAAAAGTCTTTATATGAATGGTATTAGCCAAGAGTATTTAAAACAAATCTATGTATCTAAATAAATAGATCTTTACCACCTATGCACTTTACCATCTATGCCTGGTTATTGCAGGCAGGAGGATAATTTTGTCATTGAAACTGTCAATTTAGAAAATTCCACCCTTTGTCCAATGAAGCTGTTCAAACTGACATCATTTGCCATAAAAAGAGGATATGGGATTGCAGTTGCTACTGGGATCACATGGTAATTTAATTGCATTTTGGAATCCGTTTCCATTGTAATGGCCATATTCTGTGCCAGTCTGCTGTAATCTCTGCGTGTTGGTGTTGCCCAATGCTCCTTTTAACTCTTTCAGTTTTAATACCAGTTGATTAAACTTCTTTTATTATAAGGTATATCATGAGGTATTATAATTTTGTCTGTATGTTGCTTAAACAGAGAACATATAATGCAAATATTAACTGTTGTGTTGCATGATTTAGATTTCTTGATCCCTAAGTGAAAATGTTGTCAGTTCTTTCAGTGTCTCACATGTAGTTTATTCAAAAAGTTAGGAAAAGTAGAGCCTTTTGGTTTCAGCTTCCCTTACTTATTGTCCCTGTTTCTCTTATTGCCTACCACGAATCTTCAATGTAGATGGGAAATAATGTATTTGAAGTTACTCTGCAGCCTAAAAAGCTGGTTGACTGTGGGGTTTGTTTTGTTTGGAATAGGATTTATATCATCTAATAGCACTCATCTAAATATTAGACGTATAATCAAGCTGTTTTCCAGGCTGTCTTGTTTCAACGGAGGGAGACAGGCACCTTCAGATGATCATTACTCCTGTGTTTACATTGATGTCTAAAACAGGTTAGGTGAGTTGCCTTCTGAAGGTGATTTTTTCTCTCCTGTAGTTTCTGTGACTACAGAAGAGGCTTAGATGACCACCTAAACTAGACCCCTACTTTTTAGATGGCTAAAATAAATTAATTACCTGTGGTGCTTAGAGGTTATGTAATAGAAATCTTCATATTCATGATATGTGTGGCCTGTAATAGTGTGATCATGAACTTGCCAGAACTTTACACTTGGCTTGTGAAGTACTGATGCCCTGCCCCATCTCCTCCAGTGGGCTGTACCTATTTTTGGAATCGAAAAGCCAGCTGAATGACTATGCTGCAGGCTTTACGTCTTCTTGGTACTATTCCTGCAACACCCTGGTGTGATGACATCTGGAGGTATCTGCTCGGGCAGCCGTGCCATTGGGAACTCCATAAAATGCCAGTACTGTAGCTATGATTAATAATCACATGATGTTTAAATAATCAAAAGCACACGCCTAGGGTGTATCCAGACTGAATTTATCTGAAAGATGTCACAAAGACTTTGGTCTTTTGAAGAACATCGTATGCAAACGTCTCACATTCTTGAAATGCAGCAGTTCTGATATAATTCACTTTCTGCTAGAGTCTTGAAAAGTTCTACACAAACTGCCACACTTTGGTCCCTCTGAGATGAGATTTATGCTCTCCTGGTAGAGAGCATAAAAACAACATTCAAACAGTTAGGATATTTGTTAAAAACAAATGCTAGTAATTTTCAATCAACAAATTAAGTACAAAATCATTAGGGCATCACAGTGTGGTTTTCTTATTTGAGCTGTAAGAGATAGAAGGCAATGCTCAGTCATGAGTTTTATTTTTCCGGTTAGAATTTGCTGATGGAAGTAACCTGCAATTCAGGAAAATCAGCAAAATCAAAGTACAGTAAAGAGCTAAATATCAATAGAGGGAAAATCCTTTTATGCTGAAAATTAATATAAAGCCTTATTCTAGAATATTGTTACTATTTTTGTCCTGCCCTTTTTCTCCTACTTTTTCGTATGT
Source organism: Dromas ardeola (assembly GCA_013398915.1). NCBI lineage: Eukaryota > Metazoa > Chordata > Aves > Charadriiformes > Dromadidae > Dromas > Dromas ardeola. The sequence goes on from VYZM01015995.1 coordinate 221,097, forward strand.
GAAATATGGGAAAAGTCAGGCACCTCCCAATTTCTACAAAAATCCAAAACTTACACAAAAGTATGAAGACAAAAATTCAGGCATCTCAGGAAGATAAATGCAGTTTGTCAAGGTTTTCAGAGCCCATTTGCAAATCACCTGCATTTCACATGGTTCCTTATAGCTGTAGCAAAATGTCACTGAAGACCTGGTGGCCAGGAAAATTTGCTTTTCATGTGAAACGGGGAAATTAAAAGTCCGTTATAGTCTACAAGCATTATAAAGAAAATGAAAAATGAGAGAAACAAGACAACCATTTTAATACTGTTATTTTTCCCTTTAGAATCTCATCTACCTCAGTAGTTGAAATGGAAAAGTTAAGCTAGAAAGCCTGTGTGTCCTGAACCTGTTATATAAAAAAGGACAAAATGGACATGTTTGATGTCTGAAGAAGTGCTGGCATGGCATTCCAGGGTATGCCAATCCATTTTGACCCCTGTGCTATTTACCAGATTCATGATGGTAGGATGTAAATGGTCTCATTGGGACCATCTGCATTACTCTTCAGCACAGAAACCATGAAACAGCTTAAAGCGACATTAGTAGAAAACAAAAGTTGATTTGAAATATTCTAAAGGCTGGGTCAAATGCACACATGACAGGATTCCAGGACAGATACCTTTCTACAGGGGATACACTTTATTGAATCTTCATCTGTCAGTGGTGAATGCTTACAATGTCTTTGTGTTCAATTGCTGAAAGTCTGATTTTCTTGACAAGATCTTCTTGTGCTGTAAGAGAAGCTGCGAAGTAGAGGACAACCAGAATATTATATCAGCTAGGCTTTAGCCTATTCCATTCATTAGGTGGTTCTTCTGTTTTAAAAATGTGAGGGTATATGTAAGTTGCTGTTTTCATTTGCTATTAGTAGTCTGTGCATGAAGGCTTGTATCCTCACTGAAATCAGTGACAAAGCTTCCATTGACCTTAGCATTGCAGGATCAAACCCTTAGTCATTAGCATGTTGTAAAAATGGCAGTTATCCCAGCCATTTTTAATGGGCCTGCCTACAATTGTCAGTTGTTTAACCTAAAAATTAGCTTAGCAATCACAGCTAAAATTACATGTCAGACTGTTAAAGCATAAGAATACTTCATACTGAGTCATCAAGAGTCTTATGATGCTCTTAGACTTTTATAATTATTAACATTCAAGCAAGAGATTCTGAAATTCTATAAAGACTGGAATTTCCACATGTGAGGGAGATTAGTTGTGGCGAGAGGATAAGATTTATATTCTGTAAATTCCATTTTTTGTATTACTAGTCCTTTTCTGCTTTAAATAGCCGGATCTAGTTGCCTTCTTAGTACAACCAAACACAACCTTCTTTTTGCTACATTCATTCATATAAATCTGTTCATCAGTTGTATCTTTTAACAAGCCTGTTAGCTGGGACACAGCTGAGGATGCAATTTTTTGGTGTCAATTAAATAGTTAAATGAAACTAAACGCAACATGTCGGAATCAAATAGCCAAGGTGTGGAGATATTTGAAATCTGAACATTGCTTAGTATTTTGCAAAATAGGTTTTCCACAGTACCGAGGATTCTGGAGAGTCCAGGTTTTAAAGGATAATCCTGTTCTGGAGCTGGATTTTGCCACTTAGACTTTTTTTTAGTTGACAACATAACTGAAGTTTAAATTTAGTTTCATTACATAGGTGCTAATGCGGTGTAACTGTAAGAAGTAAAGACATTGTTTCCTGTTTGCTGGCATAAGGCAAATGATAAAAATGGATATGAGATCATAAGCTATATGTGGTGGTGTTCTTAAGGAAGCAAAACAAGTAGTATTTGGATTTTTAGCACTTTTATGACCCTCGTCCTCCTCCCTGCAACAGTCTTGTTACTTTGGGGATGGTGCAAAGCAGTAAGTGCAGTTATGAAAAGAAATGGCTTGTTGTGCAGTTCAAGCTCAGAGTTTCAGGAGGAGGAACCTATCAGGGAAGGAAAATCTCATATTGCAGGTCCCATTAGGATAAGTTCTTCTGTAGATAATTGAGTGCAAGTAATGTGGTGCAGCTTAATATCAGAGTATTACTCAAAACATGGATGCTACTTGGAGATAATCCAAGTCTCCACCCTAAACATAAAGATATCCTACCTTCTCAGGAAATTTTAGTTAATCCATTGGATTAGGAGTCCAACTACTTCTTGAGAGATTTGGGAATGTGATTTGAATCATACAATGAATCATAGAATAACAGAATGGTTAGACTTGGAAGGGACCTTAAAGCCCATCTAGTTCCAACCCCCTGCCATGATCAGGGACACCTCCCACTTGCTCAAAGCCCCATCCAACCTGGCCTTGAACACCTCCAGGGATGGGGCATCCACAGCTTCCCTGGGCAACCTGTGCCAGTATCTCACCACTCTCGCAGTCAAGAATTTCTTCCTAATATCTCATCTAAATCTCCCCTCTTTTGGTTCAAAACTGTTACCCCTTGTCCTGTCACTACAGTCCCTGATAAAGAGTCCCTCCCCAGCTTTCCTGTAGGCCCCCTTCAGGTAATGTAAGGCTGCTATAAGGTCTCGCCAGAGCCTTCTCTTGTCCAGGCTGAACAACCCCAACTCTCTCAAGCCTGTCTTCATAGGAGAGGTGCTCCATTCCTATGGTCATCTTCATGGCCCTCCTCTGGACTCGCTGCAACAGGTCCATGTCCTTCTTATGTTGGGGGCTCCAGAGCCGGACGCAGTACTCCAGGTGGGGTCTCACCAGAGCACAGCAGAGGGGCAGAATTGCCTCCCTCGACCTGCTGGCCATGCTTCTTTTGATGCAGCCCAGGATACGGTTGGCTTTCTGGGCTGTGAGCACACAATGCCAGGTCCTGTTGAGCTTCTCATCAACCAACACCCGCAAGTCCTTCTCCTCAGGGCTGCTCTCAATCCATTCTCCACCCAGCCTGTATCTGTGCTTGGGATTGCCCCAGCCCACGTGCAGGACCTTGCAGTTGGACTTGTTGAACTTCATGAGGTTTGTACAGGCCCACCTCTCAAGCCTGCCCAGGTCCCTCTGGAAGACATCCCTTCCCTCCGGCTCCGACAGCTTGGTGTCATCGGCAAACTTGCTGAGGGTGCACTCAATCCCACTGTCCATGTCACCAACAAAGGTGTTAAACAGCACCAGTCCCAGTACTGACCCCTGAGGAACACCATGCGGTACCAGTTGCCACACGGACATTGAGCCATTGACCGCAACTCTTTCTTTTAAGCATTTGAAATACGTTTGTTTTCTTGCTTGTTTTCATTCATTGTAGTATATCACTCATGTATTTATTAAGATAAATGTCTGTTTCCATTACATTTGTTTGTGTAAAAGCATACATTATGTTTTTACAAACAGGCTTATTTTTTTTGCATTTTTAACCTTTATAGGAATAATTAAAATAATTGGCTAGTACTTGACATTATGGTGTCATATTTTAATTACTCCCTTGTGTTGTTCAAAATAAATAATATAATCCCTTGTAAAAGACAAAATAAGGAAGAGGAAAAAAGCTTGTCTTGCAAAGATGAGAAAAACGATGAGGTGAAAAAGGGAAAGCATTGGCTATGTTAATTCACAGCAGCCTGCTGAAAACGGGATTGGAATCATTAGCTCGCTCTACAGAGGTCACAAGATTGCCATTCTATGACATAAATTTCAATTAATATAGACAGTGTGTCAACATGAAAGTAGCAGTTGACCTGACCTGAACCCAAGTTAGATGAGAGGCTCATTACCAATAACAGTTAGCAAATAGGAATTTTCCTGCAAGTGCAAACTGAAAAGCAAAGTTACATACCTTCAGAGCACTGAGGAAACACTTCATTCTGCTGCTAACTTTCTACATAGAATTTGTGAATACTCAAAGATAGCGGTTGTGGAATGGTTCATTCTCATCTTGCTGTGAAAGCAACCTACTGAGAAACCCATAGGAAAAAACACCACCACCCTGATGCAATTTCTAATGCTGTCTACAAAAATGAAGTGCAGGATCTTTTCTGAAAATGAATCCTAAACGCGTTGAAGTTGATCCAATGCCTTTCAACTAAACTCAAGATTCCCACTGACCTCAGCGAGTCTGGATTGGGTTTAAATTTCCTATTTGCTCAGGGAAGCATTAGTACTGTCGAAATGACTTTCATCAGTTTAAGCTGGATTAATGATAAAGTAGCCATTTCTCATAAAATCATAGAATAATTTTGGTTGGAAGAGTCTTCTGGAGGACATCTAGTTCAACTCCTAGCTCAAAGCAGGTCCAGCGAGATGGGGCTGCTTAGGCCTTTGTCCAGATTTGAATATCACTGAGGATGGAAAATCCACCTCTCTGGGCACCTGTTTCTGTGTTTCCAATCAGAATTTCCCGAGTTACGATTTGTGTCCATTGTTTCTTGTCTTATCACTACGTACCTCTGAAGAGTCTGCAGTTGAAGACAGCAATAAAATCTCTCACCCTTCTCTTCTTACAGCTGAATAAAGACGGTTCTCTAAGTCTCTCTTCATCTTGGTGGCCCTCCACTTTACTTTCTCCAGTATGTTTAAGAATTTACTTACCCAGGAAGGACTAGGAGGTTGCTTACATAGCTTTGATTTAAATACTTGTGGCTAGGATCTTGCCTGTTGCTGTGTCATATAAAATGCTTTTTAATATCATTAAAAAACTCAGCTATGCAAAATAAAAATATCCTTTGCAACTCTCCTGAACCGCTCTGGGTTGACACCTGTGCTACCATACACAGAAAGCTGATGGATCTTCAACAAAGCAACCAGTTCCTTGCACTGAGGCTTAATGTCAAGTAAAAGTTGATTTCAGAAAGTGGAATAGGTGAAATGCTCATCAGATCGTGTACGCATCTTGGATTTGTGTTTCTGTAGATTTTAACTGAAACTTCTTGCAGCATACTGTCCTATACACCTTGGAAGAGGAACAGGGCCAGCTTCCTGACAGGCCCACATCTGCCTGATCCTAGGCAGTGCAGGAAACTGTTTTAGATGTTGGTAGTAGTTAGAGTAGTCTTAGACCTACTTTGTCTTGGGGTTGATTACCAGAAAGGGACTGTTGGAGTGCCAGATGCCTCGTACCCTCTCCTAACACTAGCATGTCCTGTTCTTCAGCTGATTGAGAAAGTACTGTGCTCTAATTTGCTTTTCAGACATCCAGGGATTTTCCCAAATGAATAATTAGATCAGCTCTCTGTTTATTGTGTTGTTGGAATGGAAGCTAATATTTAGCCACTGTATCTCCTTACCTCTTTACCTCCTTAAAATATGTACTACCTAAGCATGACTACTGCCTATGACTTTTGTTAACTGAGATACACAGAAAAAAATTCCCCAGTAGCATATGCTTCTAGAGTTCCTTACATAATATCTTCATTAAAATGCCAGTCACAGGGTTCTGCTAAGAGCCAGGTCAGACTGTGATTGGCTTTTTAGGCCATGTTCACTTTTGGACTTTTTGCCTGAGAAATTCCACAGGTTCACATGCTTGATTATGCAATTATTTTCTTGAATTCTTGAAAAAACTCTCCCGATGCTCGGATTACAGCCCCAAATCTGATCTTCCTCATAATTTATATTCTGATAGCAAAAGGTTTAGAAACAGAAGTCTGGATTTTTCTCTTAAAAATGCTGTTTGTTAATGAAAATTCTCTGATATTTTGTGTTTTGCTTTGGGAAGACCAGCAGAGGGTGCCTGAGCTAGAGAGCAAGCCCTGTCCCAGATTTGTTAACAATATGTAAAAAAAGAAATAAACTTTAATTCAGTGTTCTATTAAAAACAAAGAGGAATAAATTAATGAAAATGAAGGGAAACTAACTGTCTTAGGAAAACTGCACTGTTCAAAGACTGTCAAAAAAGAGGTAGTAATGATTAAGGAAAAAAAAAATAATTTGGGGATTAGGAAAGGAATTTTAGTTTGATTCTGTCATTGGCTAACAGCTACTAAAGGACCGGTTCCCTGAAGTATCTTTTCCGGGGTTCTGGCTGACTATAGTGGGTGCTCAGGGAGACAAAGCTCTGCAGAACCGGCCTTTTGGACACCACCACCTTTTCCTCCTCCTGTCCCTCACTTCGTATTAAATGTTGCAAGAGAGAAAGTTTTCACTAGTTCCCTGCGTGAGTAGTCTTTTCAGTACTAGTGCAATGAGAGAGCCCATGCAGAAAGAAACCTTTCCAGATTGATCACAACAGATTTAAATTGAATAAATATTATTATATATGTCTATATATTTATTTGGAAAATTCCAGATGTGGAAAGGGGGCACAAATCTTTCCATTGACTTTGGGGACCTTCAAACCCAGCCCAGGATGATAGATGCAGAACAGGGATCCAAGAATCAGAATGTAAATATCAGTGATAATGTATTCCTCTTCTTCACCATCTGAAGAGGTTTGTTCTATACCAAGAAAGCAAGAAAGCTTTTTTTTTAAATAAAGAAAAACATGAAATACTTGCTTTCCCTCACTTATCCAGATATGATATATTCATATGATATGGTGTGTTCAGATATTTTCTAGCCTTACCTATACCTATTCCTCTGAGGAAAAGTTCTTCATATATTTGTATCTTGATTTCTTCTAATGTTTAATTTGAATAATCATGAAGATAGTACTAATGTCACACAAGCAAAATGGCATTATCATCAAATGGAGTTTTGTTTAAATAACCTGAACATGTTCTGTATTTCTGTTATTTATATAAACAGAGGTGACTTAGTCACACCCCTTAATGTAAACTAAAGAAAGTATGTTACGAAAAGGAAATGGGTAATACAACTTGAGGACTCTGGGTTCCATCACTTTCCCATCATACTAAACAAATCTTATCTTCATATAAATGGCCCATCTCCTGCAGAAAAGGTTGGAGTTTTTCTGTATTTCTCTTTTTATTATTTCTCTGAGTAAAATTGCTTTTAATGTCAATAAAAAGGAAGAGAAGTCAAAGTAGCGTGGTCTAGAGGAATGAGCAGGGCTCAGGCAGGCAGTCCCGAATAAAATTCACCCTTATGTGAAAGACACATCCGGAACACTTAAGTCACATACAAATATCCAGGTAGGTCAGTGAGGGAGACTTGATGTGCAGGAGCTCTTTGTCTGGAGGCAAGCGTTGTCCTTTAAAAAGTAACATGCCCCTTTTAAACAGATGCTCATGTAGGTGTCAGTAAAAGCACTCCGAGCACTTTGCAAACAAAAAGCGAAGCCAAGCAGTTTATAATATAATTGAAACGCCATGGATGTGAAATTTGGAAGAAGGGCAGGGCCAAGTGTAGCTGCAGGTGGCTGGGATCACCGCAGAGTTTTACAGTTTCAAACACAAGTGTCACACCGGGTAGATGGTAGGAAATGGCTCTTGCTTCTTATATTGAGGAAGTCCTTCCCAGCGGACGTCACGAAGTCACTGACTAACAACCAGGAGCCATCTACTTCTGTGTCTGAAGATGCTTCCTATATTTGTCCTGGCTGTCTGAATAAGAATTGTCTTGCTGCTGTGTATTTTTATTTTATTATTTTTTATTTTTCTGTGGTGCCCTGTTGTCATCAGATATTTTTCTATGTATTTTTTTTCTGAGGGAGGAAACAGTGAGGTGGAGGGAGGGGAGAGGAGGACAGAATGATTTACTCACAGTTACACCAGTTTAACTTAGGGTTTGCTTAACTAAACAGTTTCAAAAACTTGAGTAACCCTCTTTGCTGTATCTTTGCTAGTAAGTAAAACAATCTGTGGACTTTCTAGTCCTGAGACCAACTGGCCTGACCTGGCTTATGTCTGTAGTTGATGCTCCTCAGACATACCCCAGACATACCCTCAGACATTCCCTGGGACAGTGTTTGTGGGCAAAGCCATACCATGAACCACAATAACAATTCAAAGTATGGATGAACACGTGCCAGTCTATGACTCCACGCCATGGCCCTGTTTGACTTACTGGTATAGATGTAGCTTACTCTGGCAAAAACGTGATTTCTCTGGCTTACTTTCTATTGCTTGGGAATAGGTTGTACTAAACTGATTCAGTGGTCAGGAAGGCAGTACCAACAGTTTCATTTACTGTTTTAAAAATGGATAGAAGACACAGTAGTTCAGCTTGCCCTAATTAGAATTAGTCCAAGTTTTAAACTGATGGGAGCTCACACACAAAACCTTAACTAAACAGTCTGAAATTAAATGAATGCAAGGAGTAAGTAAAATTAAGGAGATCTGAAGGAAGAAAAGATGGAAGTTTTTTCCTTCAAGTCTGTCTTTAAGTGGCCTGAGTAAGAAGGCAGGCGTAAGGGGCTAATAAACATGAAGATTTAACAATGTGCTAAAAGCTGAAATGAGAGGAGCTTAGGGTAGCTAGGAATGCAGGGGCTTAAGTACACAACAGCTCAGAGACTTGAACTCAAGAAGGTAATTCTGATGCAGAAAGCAGACAGCTTGTGCTCTTTGTAGGCAATAGGAAAAATTTCACAGGCACAGTGACAGCAGAATTAGCAGACCTCAAATTAGCCTCAGATCAAAATGATTCCTGTATTTAAAAGGCTTGAATTGATGACCCTTACCTAAGATAATTTTTTAAGTTTTAAATTTTCAGTAAATGCTACTAAAAAAGAGACAACATTTTCTTAGCCAGATATAAAATAAAAACTATAGAAAGACAGATTTATTTAAGAAGTATTTTTGCCACTCCATTACATTTACATGGGACTGTCTTTGCCTGGATGTGTTTGTCTCCTCTTCTAGCAAAAATGAAGTATATGGCATAGGTAACATTCTGAAGCAGATAGCATGGAGTTAAAACTGGCCTTACTTCACTTGCACTCATTTTATGATGGATTCTCCCTAAAATTTTGTTTTCCTAAACAAAGCAAAGAGCTTTTCTCCTTAGAAGCTGTTCTGTTTTGCTCATAGTGGAAGAGGAAATACAGGAAAAAGGAATATAGTGTTGCTGTACTTATTGCTATTCATTTTAATGTTACTGTACCCACATAAATAATTTACTGAAGTCAGAGCATTTTTCAAATATATGTTTTACACAGACACTGAAACAATCTCAGATAATTGCACTGGACCTTTATTTACGCTAACATGGATCAAAGAAATTGCGTCACAGTAGTATGGAAAATATTCACACCCATGTTCTCACAGTATTATTACCAGGGCAGGCATCAGGTCATCTGAGGCCCCCTTGTGAACATTCAAAGAGAAAGCACTTCACCTATAAATCTGTGAAAATTTACTCATTGTATAGAATCATAGAATCACAGAATGTGATTGGGGTTGGAAGGGACCTTAAAGATCATCTAGTGCAACCCTCCTGCCATGGGGAGGGACATCTTTCACTAAAGCAGGTTGCTCAAAGCCCCATCCAACCTGGCCTTGAACACTTCCAATGATGGGTCATCCAGAACTTCTCTTGGCAACCTGTTCCAGTGTCTCACCACCCTTGGAATAAAATTTTTTTTCCTTAAACCCAAACTACATCTACCCACTTTCAGTTTAAAACCATTGCCCCTTGTCCTGTCATGACAGGCCCTGGTAAAAAGTCTGTCTCTGTGTTTCTTATAAGCCCCTTTATATATTAAAAGGCCACAATAAGGTCTCCCCAGCACCTTCTCTTCTCCAGGCTGTGCAACCGCAACTCTCTCAGCCATTCTTCATAGGAGAGGTGTTCCAGTCCTCTGACCATTTTTACGGCCCTCCTCTGAACTGCTCTGATAGGTCCATGTCTTTTTGTAATGGGGGCCCCATAGCTGGACACAGTACTTCAGGTGGGGTCTCACCAGAGCAGAACAGAGGGGGAGGATGTGGGCTGCAAGCGCACATTGCCGGCTCATGTCCAATTTTTCATCCACCAGTATCCCCAGGTCTTTCTCCACAGGACAGCTCTCAGTCCATTCATCCCCCAGATCCACTGTGCCATTACACTTTTGCACAAGGTCTTCTCAATACTGCATAACTGGAGAAAAAAAATAAATATATAGAAACAGCAATCTAATCAAACATTTATTTCTGCCTTATTGCTTTGGAGACAGAAGGCAGCTTATCTTGCTTTTATTTACATTAAGTGTGTCAATCTAATTTGTGTAACATTTAGGAATACGGCACATTATCATGTTATGTGCTGAGTTTAATTGATCTGTTATCTACTGCCACAGAGTCAACATGGGGAACCTCAGCAAGGTTCAGAGCAGGGTGTGGAGCAAGACTGTGACCTCCCACATTGGTAACTATTTCTCATGTTGTTTTCAGAGCCTGTACTTCAGCTTTACATTGGCTCTTGCACTTCACAACCGGAGTTAAGTACTTTGTATAGATCTCAGAATATGTTTACTGAACTCCAAAGTGCTGTCTGCATCAATCACAGCACAAAGTGCAACAGAACTGCCACTCATTCTGTTGATGTTCAGGTTGACTTTGGTTGACTTTTAAAAACTATTTAGCAGTAATGGCCTCTTCAGAAAGTAAAAATTAGCTTCTCGTGTGGAAACTAAGTTCAGGCATTAGAAGGAGAAATATTTTATGTTTTCCTTGGGAATTTAGATATTGGTCAAATAGGGCTTTGTTATGATGTGATCCTTTAAGAGATGTTTCATTTTGCTTTGGTACATTGTCAAACAGCTCTTCTCTAAGTAGTTGCTGGCTCTGAAGCAGCAAAAAGAATGTATGCTGCTTTCAACACTCGAAGTTGTACTTCCAGCAGGAAAGTCAGGGCACTGCTGGCCATCAAGGTGAGATTGGAAGTTGGCAATCCTGGACTCCCATCAATCTTTTGCCAGTTGCTTTGAGGTTGAGAAGAAATCTCGCAGTCTGGCATGATCCAGATGGTTTACAGCAGCCATATGTAAAAGCTCCAGCCTGTGGTAGCTTTACTGCTTTTTAGCTGGTGGAGATCTCAAAAGAAATCTTTTTAATAGACTCGGGTGTGTATAATTAAGATAATTCCTTAAGTATATTTATTCCTCAGAAAGATGTAAGGCAAATTTTGTGGCAATTCAGGTGTTGATTCATGAATCCTTTGGTCATAGATGGAGCTGGGACAGACTGGGCAGTGGCGTTTGGTAAACATGGCCATCCCGTGCCAAGACTTCTGATAGATCAGGCCTTAGCCCATGAGATTTTGGGATCAGGGTCTATGTGTCCCTCTAAACAGCTGTGTGGCCTGTCCTACATAAACTCTGCATGTGTTTGTGTCGAGTGTCTGGCAAGGAGGCATAAATTATTATGAGTTCCTCTTTTGTATCTGTACCTCCTGCTGTGAAAGACTTTGAAGCACCAAGGTATTAAGAACAGTGTTTTGTGCCTCTGCACATAACCACTAGCAGATCTATGGTGAGAAGCTGTAGATTAGAGTGATGTGGTGTCCAGAAATGCCGCAGGCCCTGAGCTTTTAGCACTCGTGGGTATCCAGCACCAGTGATTTTGGAGTCTAGGGTTTAAAACCAAGTTCTGAAACCTTGGCCAGAGTGGGCCTATGCAAGAACTGGGTTTGCCTTGGCCAGGCAGTGCAGTGGCAGGCATAGTCAACAGCAGCATTACAGCACAAACCTGGGTGGGGAAGGCCTCCACAGTGGGGAACAAGCCGCTCCAAAGGGATGTGGTACCGTCTGTGACAGGAGCGGGGGGTGACTGCAGCTGGGCTGGGGGCCGCTGGGGAGCTCCAGCGGGGAGAGGAATGGCGGGTGTCCCCAAGGCACAGCCGTGAGGCTCTCCTCAGGAAGATGGACACTGTTTTTTGATCTCTGAAACACCAGGTTTTGATCTCAGAAGCCAAACCGCCCTGGACATCCGCCCAGTACCCGAGGACGTGCAGGGTCCGGCGTTGTTTTCGAGCAGGAAAAGGCCGGGCAACCCTCCTCTCCCCGGGGGAACGTCCAGGAGGGGAAAATTTTTAAAAGAGGGCCCTGCTCCCAGAAACCGACCTTCACCCCCGTGTCACATGCATGGCCTCTCCCCAACAAACCCGGCCCTTATCGCCGCAGCCTTGACTGCGCCCGTGCCGGGTCCGCCTTTATCCACCGGTCTCGGCCGCCGCCGCGCTCCCGCCGGGAGCAGGGGCAGGCCGCGGCGGGGGGCGGGCAACGATGCGGAGCTTGCCTGCCCTTGCCCGGCGGGGAAAGGGGGTGGAAGGGGCAGCGAGAGGCGGGGAAGAGGCCGGCGCTGGCTTCAGGCAGCGGGGGCGGCTCCCGCTGCGCCGCGGCCCTGATAAAGGGGCGGCAGGAGCCGTGGGCGGCGGTAGGGGGTGGTTATGGCGTGGGGTTGTGCGCTCTGCCTGGCGCTGGCGGGCGGCGCCTTCCTGGTACTGCTGGTGCAGCTGCTGCGCTGGCTGCGGGCCGAAGGCGACCTCACGCTGCTATGGGCCGAGTGGCGAGGGAAGAAGCCAGGTAAAGCCGCCCGCCAGCGGCCGCCAGGAAGGTGGTGGCAGAGGGGTGTCTGGGGCGGGGAGCGGTGTCGCCGAGTGCGGGTTTGGGGCGCTCCGTGAGGGGAAGGGGAATGGCAGCGTGTGGGGAGGGAGCGGAGGGGAGGGACGGGGCTGAAGTTGTTTCAGCTCGGCCGACCCAGTTGTTGGCAGCTGCCTTGCGGGCTTGTCGGAAGATCAGTAAAAACAACCCCAAAAGCATAATTTTCCTGCCCTTAACCAGCATTTGGTACTCCTCTCACGCCACTAAAGTATCTCTCTAAAAAGCAGCTTCGGAGTGATAGTGAGCTCCAGCAGATCCTTTGGCCCCAAACCAGTTGTTTTGCACCGTTTCTGGGCAGATGTCTGGCTCTGGCATCGGCCCGCAGAGTAACCCAGGCTGCGAGGTTCAGAGACGGTGTTGATGGAAAAAAAAGGAAGAAAAGAGGATGCTTGGTGCATATGGCCAGAATGAGTTGCTTCGTAGTGGATTTAGCTTCTGTTTCAGTTTGTCTGGCATTTTCAAGCAGATCTCAATTTCACAGTAGTAGTGAAAGTGTTTACAACATAGTAAACATGAATATTAAGGTTTGGATTAAATGGGTTTCCTCTTCTGAGAGTTGTGCCCTGAAAAGCATAAGGGAGCAGCACCACACGATTGCTGTCTGTGGCTTTACACCGCTTTTCTGTAAGGTGTTGCTTTTGACACCTGTGGGTACAAAAGTTCAATACAATGCTTTCAGACAGGGATTTTCAGCTCTTGCTTGTGTTGATCTTTCTAATCTGACTAATTCTGCCTAATTCTGAACAAAGATCTTTAAAAATCACAGGTTTTATTTGCTTAATAGAGGCTTTTGGTCAGAAAAGCCACAAATTTCTGAATATCCCCCCCCTTAGCTAGCCAGCAGTGGCGATTCGGGGCCGCTGTGAGCTGTGCTGGGTGCAGGTGGTTGAGGTGAAAGCAAGGAGCTCTTGCATCTCACCAGGGAGGGGAAGAAGCTGATCTGAAAGAAAATGGGACAAGGGACACTACCAGCCTGTTCCATGTGGGAAATGAAACTGGATGTTGGGTTGAGATAGGGAGATAGAACTGCATCGAATGGAAGTGGATCAGGAATGTGTGACTGGGGTGAATTGTGGAGTGAGGGTTTGTACTTGAGATTCAGTAGGGGATGGTGGCATGGGTGAAGGTCAGCATTGGAAAGGGCTTGAGAGAAGAGTACAACAAACTTGTTGAGACATCTGTCTGCTTTCAGTAGAAGCTTGCTGCAAAAGTGCTAGTCCATATGATGGAGAAGAGAACAGAAAAGCATTCACAAGTAATAAAGTACTAAGAAATACTAATCTTGAGCAAATATGTGAGCAAACCACATGTAACTATTAGGACATGCAGCTCAAAGTTTTATAGTAACTCCATTAGGCAGTTCCCTTACTATAAGAAAACTACAATAAAGCTTTGTGTGTGGACTTTGCAAAGATCACGGAAAGACTCAGGGCAGAGAAACAAGATAAATCTTGACTGATATAAGCAGAATTGAAGCTTTGTCCTTCCTGAGGGATCTATGTGCACTGCACATCAAGATGTAGGAGCTCTCAGGTAGACATAGTGTTATTTGAATGTAGCCATCAGTCTTATTGGAAGCCTGGAAACCTATTAACCAGTCTCTAAAAGTTCCCTTGTAAAGAGCAATGTAGTTATTTTCTGATGTAGTTGTTTCAACATGTAGGAAAAATCAGTCAGAATTTTGTCAACATTTGCTCTGCAAATAGGTGAGCTGTGTTTTGCCTCCCCCTGTCTCCTAGCCTCAGTGCTTGTAACTAACTAAAATATGTAGTTGAAATGGTAGCATTTAAGTGGCATTTTGCTGATAGTTCAGCCATATACATGTGGGATGGTGGTGCCACAGTGCTGATCCTAACTGTTCAGGTAGGAAAACAGAAGGGACAAATACTAGAAAAGATGTTTCTTTAAATATATTCCCCCTTTTCTCTTCCTTCTCCCCATATTGCGCACGTAACATAGCGTGCCTAGGTAAGTAATGTGTGGATCCCATGGAAAAAAAAACTTGATTTTTTTTTTTTAAAGCTGTTGTCAGATCTGTCACTCTTGCAATCATTATATTGTGTTACTGCTTCTACAACATTATTATGGATGTTGAAGTTTTTGGAGATAAAAATGCTTACCGGAAAGCAGACTGATCTCATATACTTCTGCTATAATTGCGAAGAAAGGCTTTAATATAGGTAAGAATGGTTCCATTTCAATGGTTCAATTCTATTGGGAGAATTCACTTCTGGATTTTGTAATTGGCAGGTGCTGGTTGCTTCCCATCTTCTCAATATTTGTGTGGCCAGGAGACAAGGGTTACTGGGTTCTGGGTTGCTTTCCTTATGTGTTGTGTTTCATTAGCTGAACAGCAGTTACTGTAAATGGTGTGATTTTCACGGGCAGCGTAATATTATCAAGCTAAGGAGGATCCTTTTACATATGAAAACCTACGTATCTGGAAGCCTACTCTTAAAGCTAGGAATAAGGGTATGATTCTTTAGGGCTGTGGGGAGAATGTTCTGCTTTAAACCTACCCACTCCAAATTTTTTTAATGACTGAAATACATGTCAACTTTGTGCTATAGGAGCTATAGAATTTTGGAAAAAAAACCCTAAATAGAGCTATAAAAGCACTTCTTGGGTTACTTGCAGTACTACTCTGTTCAGCCTCTCATTTGTTATGCCTTGTAACACAGTAGTTAATGGTTAGTAATAGTATAATCTGCTTTTCTTTTTTAATTTGTCATGGTTAATTTTTAAACTTATTTCCAGTAACAACAGGACATTTATTCTAGAGCAAGCTGTTGGTTTGATACTTGTTCTACAACAGCATTTGAGCTGTTAACTCAAGCTGTTAACATTATTATGTTAACTCCCAGTAGCTCAGTGCTTGGTAACTATCAGCACTGAGGAATCGGTGGAACACTTTCCTTATCTCAACTAATTATTCTGTCTACAGAACAAGATCCTGAATAACTGCAGTGAAGCTGCCCAAGGCAGGTTGGGAACAGGGAAACTAAATAGTAGGATGAAGTGGATTTGTTTTCAGTAGCAAGAGGAGATGAGCGTGGTAAGCAGGGTTGAAAGTATGTCCATGTGTTCTGTTGTTCATGTAGCGTTTGTCTACACAGGTTTTCTGCCCCAAAAAAAACCCAGTAATAGGAGACATGAACCCCCATGTTTCTTGTGATTAATTCAATGAATTAGTAATGTATTGGAATAAAACTGTAGGAAGAGAGTGTGAGTAAGCTTTATAGACAGCAGTGATTTGGTATAATTATTAATAAAGTGGTTATTCCTACAACTTCAGCAACAGCTGTTTCCACCTTCCAAGTACATCTCTCCTTTGGAAGGGGACTGTTGCTACTTTTGTTACTCTTTTTAAAAGCGAACCAAAAAAACCGCAAACAACCCAAACCCACCAAATCTTGGTTTTAGGAGGGATTTTTTCTGTGACTAAAATACCATAATCTTAAAAAAAGACAAATAATACTCACTGCCAGTCCCACAAACCCAAGTTGAGCTCTGATAGTGAGTCTTGAGTGCTCTCTGCTCTTGTCGGAAGGGTGGAAGGTTTTGGTGCTGATCTCTTCCTGGGATTTATGTCTTTAAGACTCTGAAAGTAGAAATTTGAAACACAGTGTAGTATGGAAAGAACCACAAACTGATTACTGAAGTGAGCAGGATGTAAAAGCAGTCCCAGCCACTGGCTGCAGTGGAAAAGAAATACTTTTGCTAAATTAAATGAGTGGGTAAGTTTCGGTAAGCTGAAAAATGGTTTTCTGGCCTTTTTCAGAATAGAACTGGCTTTAAGTCTCAGGAACTGCATTTGGCTCTGCTATTTGAATTATACCATGGAATCTTTCTTGGTTGTCTAGACATTGTTGCAGTACTCTTCTGTACAAACTTGAAAAATATAAGGAAGAGCTTTTGTCAGCAGTGCTCTGAGTACTTGAGTCAGATTTCCACTAAGACTAATAGGCATTAAGGCTAATCTTGAAGAACGCATACAAGTGTTAGGCAATGATATGTTCTGGAAAGCGTTCTGCTATTAGTGATCATTCATCCTTAAATCATATTCTAGAATTAAATGGGTGATTTTCATCCATCTGTTGATTTGATGATTTTGGATAGGCGTCTGGAAAGCTGACCCTTTTCCCAGTACCCAGGTGTACCATAGGGTGGGGATGATTGCAAACAACAGGGAACAGGCATATAAGCAGAGAAGTAAAAGGAGTAAGATGCTATTATTCTTATTACAGGTTAAAAAACCATGCCTGGGCAGGAATTCACACGTGAGCTTATACCTTGAGAACTCTGTGTACTGTACTCTGGCCAATGCAGGAATTAACCTGCATCAGGTACAAAACAAAGTGGATGAACACCCATTTGGTTTGTTCTGATTAGCTGTCTTTGTTCAGAGAATTTTCTTCTGTTGGCGATAACTTAGGAACATTTTTGAGGTAGAACATTGCTGGGAAAGGTTTGCTTTGGCTTTTGTTTGGATTTGCAATACAGTAACTGTTTCCTGTCATTTCCAAGAATTCTCTTCTCCCTTTTCCTCTGAAGCTCTTTTTGATGAGGTTAGTGGAAACACTATGTGTGGATGGCTTGCAGAAATGCAATCAGATTTCTTCCATCAGGTAGATAATCAGTGTTTATTCAGATTAGCCTTGGGACAAAGTTCAAGTGACAACAGAACAGCTATGAACAATTTCACAACTGCACGTGACCAAAAAATAAAGAAGTCAGGATTTTGTAACAACCCCCCAAAAAGACCATACATCTTAAAAACAGTATCAGATTATACCCCTGCAGTGACTTAAATGTTTATCCTAGCATTGGCAATGTGTGAGCTGCTGTCTTGATTCTTTTGATAGAAAATGAACTGCGTGGCAAGGTTGTCTGGGTGACAGGAGCTTCAAGTGGAATCGGAGAAGAATTGGCTTACCAGCTGTCAAAGATAGGAGCCTTGCTTGCCATCTCAGCAAGAAGAGACGATGAGCTGCAAAGAGTGAAAAAGAAATGTCTTCGTAAGTACAACTTACTACTTCACGTGAGCAATTCCACTCTTGCTGTGATGGAGTTGCTACAGAATACTAACCCACATATCACAGGAATAAATTTCATGATGAAAGTAAACTTTATACATAGCTTCACTGTTCATTTGAAGCTGTTATTTTCTTTTTGTGAGTGAGAAGCCTTTGTTTAGACTTGCATTGTGAGTTCCTTCATAAGCCAATGTTACTTAAAAAAGTCTCATCAATTGCAAGTGGTCTTGTAAGGTACTAAATTAAGAAAATGAGTTAATACTGTGGGGAAGGGAGGAAACAATCTGAGTGGCATCATCCTATGAAGAACCAAACCTTGTAGCTGCGTGCTACTAAGAAGTCTTCTTCCTTCAGGTTTGTGAATGTTACAGGCAGATTGACAACTGATTTTTCCTCTCTGGAAAAAGAATGAATAGAAACGTTCAGAAAAAGTTGTTCTGAGCAAGTGCAAGAAAGAGAATCTCCTGTAGATCAAGAGGAACAAATGTGAAGCAGAATGTTTAACTTCCAGTTATCTTTCATAGGCCTGCTGAGTCACTAGTCTGGCTTCATTCCTCCTGTTTCTCTTTTTCCCTCCTGTTTTCTGGCTTTACAGCAAGAGGGGTAGACAGTTAATTCACACTAATTTTGAACATGATTAATCTTATGCCTCTTTCAGACTATTTATCCTCTATGGCTCAGTGTGCAGTATTTTATACTGAATATGTTATCACACTGACAGTTCATTTCTAGTAATGTTGATAGAATGTCCACAGTGTACTTGGTATGTGTGCTAGTGAATAATGAGGTGTTTGTCTTGGGTTAGCACCTAAATATTTCTGGAAATCTAAACATTGCAGCGGACTACTCTGAAAATCTGTCAAGGAGCTTTCAAAAATGCACAACTCCTTATTTCTATTTTCTGATGCTTCAAAAAAAGCAGTCACTTCAATAGATACCTTCAAAAAGAACCAAGGGACGTAAGATGACAGTGTGATTAAGTGGTAATCATGGCAAAATTCCAATGCTGTATGATGTAATGTTTAGCAGTCAGTAATAAGTATGCAACTACATTTGCGTCTGTGGTCATTTGTTGTCATTGCAAAACTGATAACACTAGACTGACTGGCAGGAGCTGGATATCCATTTTCAGCCATCACTTGAATGAGAGCGTGATGTACTAAGAAATATTCAGAAATATTATTTCAATTGATGTAAACCAAGAGTACAGATTTATCTAAGATGATTTATGCCTCTGCCAACTTTAAGTGATCATGTGAATGTCTTAGAATCATAGAATAGTTTGGGTTGGAAGGGACATTCCAACCCCCCTGGAATGAGCAGGGACATCTTAAACTAGATCAGGTTGCTCAGAGCCCTGTCCAGCCTGACCTTGAATGTTTCCAGGGGTGGGGCATCTACCACCTCTACTGGGCAACCTGTGCCAGTGTTTCACCGCCCTCATCGTAAAAAATTTATTCTTTATCTGTCTAAATCACCCCTCTCTTAATTTAAAACCATTATGCCTTTTCCTATCGCAACAGGCCCTATTAAAAAGTCTGTCCCCATCTTTCTTGTAAGTCCCCTTTAAGTACTGAAAGGCCTCAATAAGGTCTCCCCGGAGGGTTCTCTTCTCCAGGCTGAATAACCCCAACTCTTTCAGCCTGTCCTCATAGGAGAGGTGTTCCAGTCCTCTGATCATTTTTGTAGCCCTCCTCTGGACTGGATCCAACAGGTCCATGTCACTCCTGTGCTGAGGACTCCAGAGCTGGATGCAGTACTCCAGGTGGTATCTCACAAGAGTGGAGTAGAAGGGCAGAATCACCTCCCTTGACCTTCTGGCCACGTTTCTTTCGATGCAGCTGCAAGTGCACATTGTCAGCTCATGTCCAGCTCTTCATCCACCAGTACCCCCAAGTCCTTCTTGACAGGGCTGCTCTCAATCCCTTCATCTCCCAGCCTGTATTGATACCAGGGATTTCCCTGACCTGGTGCAGGACTCTGCACTTGGCTTTGTTGAACCTCATGAGGTTGATGTGGGCTCACTTTGCGAGCTTGTCCAGGTCCCTCTGGATGGCGTCTTGTCCCATAGGCGTGTCAGCCACACCACTCAGCTTGGTGTTGTCTAAAAACTTTCTGAGAGTGCACTCAATCCCACTGTCTGTCATTGGTGAAGATAATGAACAGTACTGGTCCCAATACAGGCCCCTGAGGGACACCACTTGTCACTGATCTCCATCTGGACATTGAGCTCTTTACCACTGCTCTCTGAACGCAACCATCCAACTAGTTCCTCATCCACCAAATCAATATCTCTCCCGTTTAGAGAGAAGGATCCTGTGGGGGACAGTGTCAAAGGCCTTATAGAAGTCCGGATAGTTGACATCCACAGCTCTTCCCTTGTCCACTGGTGTAGTCACTCCATCATAGAAGGCCACTAGGTTGGTCAGGCAGGACTTGCCCTTGGTGAAGCCATGCTGGCTGTCTTGAATCACCTCCGTGTCCTCCATGTGCCTTAGCATAGCTTCTAGGAGGATCTGTTCCATGATCTTCCCAGGCACAGAGGTGAGGCTGACAGGTCCAGTAGTTCCCAGGGTCTTTCTTTCTACGCTTTTTAAAAATGGGTGTAGTGTTTCCCTTTTTACAGTCACCGGCGACTTCACCTGACTGCCATGACTTTTCAAATATCATGGAGAGTGGCTTGGTAACTACATCAGCCAGTTCCCTCAGGACTCTAGGATGCATCTCATCAGGTCCCATAGACTTCTGTATGTTCAGGTTCCTCAGGTGGTCATGAACCTGATCTTCTCTTACAGTGGGAGGGACTTTACTGGGATACTGGGACAGTCTTAGCTGTGGTATATACTAGATTTAAAGTTTTATGTAGCCATGTGTTTTGCAAGTATACGCTACTGAACTTTTAACCATCGGTCAGATTAGTAGGATGGAAACTCTTCAGTAATAGTTACTCCATATTTTCTATAGCCAGCCTTTAAGTAGTGGAAGAGAGTAATTGGGCCCACTTCCTCTCTTATCCTTCTCTTTTCAAGTCCATGTAAAGCCAGCTTTCCACTCCTTTCCTTGATTATCATGTGCACTAACCCCCCAGCCATCTTCGTGGCCCTATACTACACTATGTTCAGCTTATCAGTATTTTTCTTGAACTAGGGGATCCAAAATTGGACACAGTACTCCAAATGGCAAGTGCTGTGTAGATGCACTTAGAAATCACTTCCCTCAGGCTGTGCTTGCTAGTGCAGCCCGTTAGCATTTGTAATTGCCATATGTTCAGTTTGCTGTTGACCTGCTGTCAGGACCTCAGGTCTTGTTTGGAGAGCTGATACCTATACCAGGATGTTGGCCTGCAGTACTGCGTAGCATAATTCTGTCCCAGGTGTGAAACTTTGTTGAGCTTAATGGGTTTTGTCAGACCATTCTTACAGCTTGTTAAGATGCCTCTGAATGGCAGTCCTACTCCAGGACGGCAGCTGCTTCTTTGAACTTGATGTTAACTGAAAATTTGCTAAAAATATGTGTTTTGTCACATCATCTGGGTCATTAATGAAGATATTAAAAGATACTGATTATGGAGGGATACCGCTTATAACTGTCCACCAGTTAGACTTTGAATGGTTGATTGCTATTCTTCGGGCCCGGTGACCCAGCCTGTTTTTCACTTGCATTGTAATCCACTCATCTACACCCCTCGTATTTCCCCAATATAGCTTCAAGGATGCTACGGTAGGCAACATAGAAAGCTACATAGCAGAAGTAAACAACTCCACTGCTCTCCCCTTGTCCACAGAGCCAGTCATCTTATCACAAAAAGCAATTAAGTTGGTCAGGCAGTATACGTCCGTGCTAAATCTATGCTGGCTCTTCCCAGTCACCTTCTTGTCCTTCATGTACTTGGAAGCTGCTTTCAGGAGGAATTGTCACATAATTTTCCCAAGGACTGAGGTTAGGCTGTGTGACATTTAGTTTTCTCCAGTTACTGGGGAGCTACTCCACTTACCAAGTGCCTTCCAAAGATGAGTGACATTGGTCAGCTCTTGTAGCTGTTGGGTGTATATACTGCCCTGCTTATGTGTGCAGTTTGTCCCTAACTTGGTCTTCCTCTTACGTTGTTAGTATTTCTTTCCCCCAGAGTCTAGCCTCAGGACTGTGGGAGACCTGAGAGGAGATCTTGCCAGTGAAAACTAAGGCAAAGAAGGCAATGAGTACCTCATGTTTCTCTGTGCCTTTTGTCACTTCATCACCATCCATGTTCATCAATGAGCTCACTCTGTCTTTTGGTCTTCTTTTTGTTGGTGCTGTATGTATGAAGCCCTTGTTGCCTTTAATATTCCTCACCAGTTTCAGCTCCGTCTGACCGTTGATCTTCCTGATTCCATCCCTGCATGCTTGGGCAGTGGGTCCACATGCTTCCTGGGTGGCTTGTCCCTGCTTCCACCTGCATGTTTTCTTTTTGCAATTGAGTTAAAGAGTATTCTATAAGGTTTGAGTAGCATGGGATGGATTAAGATTGAGCTGCAACATGTAATATCAGCTTGAATTTGGCTGAATTATATGGCATAATTGGAGCTAATAGGCTTTAACATGCCTGCTGTAGATGCTATACACAGCAGCAACTTAACTACATAATTTGCATATTAACGTCAAAAAAAAGCGTGTGTATCATATCCAAAATTTAGAGACACCACCCTATGATACACGTTTATGCATTCTACACTGCTTAAAGGCTGAAGGAGAGAGAGAGAAGGAAAAGTACTGTAAAAGCTATGGTAATACCTGTTGAGTCATGCATATGCCAACTCAACACTTCATTGCACTTCCGCAGGAGGGAGAGAAAACAACTTGTATAACTTACGTGGTTCCTGCAAGTGGCTTCCCCCAGCCACTCTCTGCAACATGAGTTGAATTCAGCAATAATGTTGGAGGCTATTTTCTCTCAAAAGCCCTAAAAAGGAAAAAAAAAAAAAGTAGATGGCGGCTGTGGTGTTGTTTCTTGTTTTGACAAAGCTCAAGTATGATTTTAATATGGATAGGCCAAATTAACGACAGACAATCTATAATTTACAGAATTATACAGTAATTGAGTTTGGAATGGACCTCAGAAGGTGCTGTTGTCCAGCCTCTGCTAAAAGCTCATGTTCTGTTAAAGGGCATTATACAAGACAGAAATAAAAGATAGAAGAGGAAATGCTGAAGAGCTGGAAAATAAAAGGTCTATGTTGAGTAATAGTGTTTATTATGTTACAAGAAACTGCTGTCTTGGATTAACATGTATTGAAATCCTCTATGGGATCCTAGGGGAAGGAGGTGTACAGTCGACGTCGTAACAAAATATTATTTGAAGTCAGCATTATTTATGCAGCTGTCTTTCAAAAAAACAAGTTGGCTTTGAGTGATTGTAACCATGTTTTAGTTAAAAAGTAACTAGAGCTTAACAAACCATCAAGAGGGAAGAGACAGTTTATGATTGCTTGATAGGAAAATGTCAGTCAGAAGACCTGCTGCTTGGTGGTTGGACAGTTTGATCCTGACCAGAAGCCATGTATTGTAAAGCTGCTATATGAGGAGACTTTAAAGGACCTCCAGAAAATACTGTGCACTAGAAGTGCACAGTTTCACAGCTGTGTGAAGGTGGCCTTTGTTCTGTGTAGAACTTTGAGCACTCAGTTTCAGATATGTTGCTTCCGAAAGCTGGAGGCCGTGTGTCTCCACTTTGCAGCTGGAGACACTTCACTAAAGGATGTTAACTAACATATGTTAGCATGTGTGTAAAATTATGAACTCTTAAACTAACGTCTCCCACTTGGGAGCAAGTGTTTTTCTGGGTTATTGTTCCCTTAAAAACATCAGTTTGGTAGTGGCCAAAAAAGGAGGTGAAATATTAGGCGTTATTAGTAAAAAGAATGGAGAATATAATTCTGACAGTGTATAAACTGGGACATGTCCACGTTCAACACTGCACAGTTCTGGTCATCTGCCAGAAAAACAGGGGGATGGGTGGATGGTAGAATAAGTTTTAGAAAAAGGGTAACAAGAATGTTTGAAAGTTTTGTGCAAGCTGTCTAGAATAACTAGAGCCAGGATTCCTCACCCTAAAATAGAAGTAAAGAGGCTGATAGAGATGTATAGTCTGAGTGCTTTGGGAGAGGGTGGAAATCAGACTGAGCTACTTATTGCTCCAAAACGAGAACTAGGCCTCTGCTTTGATATTTTCCTGAAGTCAAAAGTTTCCTTCACCATATTAAAGATTGCTTCCTTCCTTATCAGCAGTTTGCTTCTCTTCCTCTGTTTTTTTTCTTTCCCCCCATATATCTTTCTTGGCTGGGTTGACTGTGCGGTCTTGTTAATCCACAGCAGAAACATTCCACACCCCAGTAAGCTTCAACTGTGCAGATGTGCTTGAGGGAGCATGAGGCAGAGGTGTGTCTCTGAGAGGGTAGTTTAAACTACGTGGATTTATTGCTGTCTTTCTGGAAGAAACAAGATGGAGTGAGAGAAAAATGCACATGAAGAGGTTGGAGGGAGGAATAAATGGAAGTACTGGTAGCTTTAAACCAGACATATGGGTTTATTATAACCAGTAGAGTAAATGCTAGTGACCTTTGAACAGAGGCAACTTAGAGATTTAAGTAACCTCCAAA
Source organism: Dromas ardeola (assembly GCA_013398915.1). NCBI lineage: Eukaryota > Metazoa > Chordata > Aves > Charadriiformes > Dromadidae > Dromas > Dromas ardeola. Next base: position 245,234 of record VYZM01015995.1, read on the forward strand.
GTTGTACATCACTGTCAAGACAAAGTTCAACCTTACTTGTATGTGCAAGAAATAGTAATTAAAAAATCAGAGCCATAGGCCCTTTAAAGAGGGCAGCTGGTTAAAGGGGAGCAGCTACACTTAGTTGTGGCTAGGAATCAATTTAGAAACAAAAATAGCACTATCAAACTAATATAAATAAAGTAAAAATATCATGTTATATGTAGTTAAAAAAACCCGAAAAGGTAAACATTGAAGATTTTATTTTTGTGCCCAAAACCTCAGGGTAACAAGTCACTGCTCAAGAAATACTTTCTGTGGAAAAGGTCAGTTGTTCTGAAGAGGCACTGGTAGAAACACTCAACATGAAGGCTTGAACTAGATGACAGACGACTTTTATTTAAGGAGATGGATATATTAAAAGCTGTCAGTTAAACAAAAAGTTTCTCCTTCTACCTCCTCCAATAATCTAGCTTCTCTACAGTTTGCCTCATAGCTACTCATGTATATATGTTGTGTTTTGGGTTTAAATTGTACGAGTCCTATTGTCAGGAATAAATGTGCTTGACCAGTTAACATACAAGCAAAGTGTCAAAGGCTGCCCATATTAAACAATATAGACAATTAATTATATATGTTTAATAAAGTCAAGCTTTTCACAAGCAAAAACACAGTGATGAGAAAGAATGATTTGGTGGGACCAGATTAAAAATGAAAACACAGCAAGCATTTTATTTCCAACTTAATGCTATGGTTTGTTGGTTTTTTTTTAGTGAAAATGTGGTGTTTAAAAGCACATTTCATCTCCCACAATTGTTATGTTATTTGTTGCCAACATTGTTATGTTAGCGATCTTATTGGATCCCATTCACTTTATTGTTGTTTTTAGAGATTAGCAACTTGAGTGAAAAAGATATCCTTGTTTTGCGTCTTGACTTGACTGATAGAAGCTCTCATGAAGCTGCAACCAACAGTGTTCTTAGGCATTTTGGCAAGGTAAGGTGTGCTTCTGGAGTTAAAAATTCTTTTTATTCTCTATCTCCTATCCTTCCATTTATGTTTACATTGCACTTTTATTCTGTCGTATGGTAAATTCACCAGTGTCTACATCTTGCTTAAGTTTCAGTATTAAACATGCCAAAAAGTACCTAAGTTCTCATTCCTTCTGTTGCTTCCTTCTGGGTTTCAGCAAGCTTTGCAGAGGTGTAGCAATGAACAAATAAACACTGGTCATTACCAACAACTAAAAATCCACTTGCTTGATGTTACTGAATTTCTGGACCATCTGGAACAATCCTCAGCTGTATATTTAGAGCTCAAAATTGTGTATAAAAGTCAGAACCTTTATTTTGTAGCTTCAGTAATGCATGTAATTTGGCTTCAGAGCCATATGGGACAAACCCGGACACCAGGCACAGTTTCCTTGTTTTCCTTGTTTTGTGCAGTTTTCTTGATTGCTTATTCAGAGTACAGAGTTAAGATAGTAGCAGTCAGATCTAACCAATATGAAGTATAACGTGCAAAGCTTCAAGCTAGGCCTTTAGTCCACTGGTATTTTGATTTCACAGTGAAATTGTTGGTGCAAGATTTGTTTCTTCTGTTCTTTACTCTAGTTGGTTTCTAGTTTTGCACAAAACGCATTTTCAGAGGTCACCTTGAAGGACCTAAGCATTAAGTGTTATTTGCTACAGTGCAGTCGGGTTAAAAAATGTTGTGTGGAAAACAACTTTCCAGTTGCCAGTGTTCCTGTACTAGGAGTTAAAACCTTGTTTGGCATCAAACACTGTATTTCTGTTTTGACGACTCAGCTCAAAATTGGTCAGCCTTCAATTCAAAGGGGAATCTAGTGGGGGAGAAGAGCTGCTGAAACTTTTTCAGCAGCTGATACATCTTACTTGTATATGTCAGAGACAACACCAGAGGGAAGACAATAGTCAGTTAACAATTGCCTGAGGAAGTGCAAATATTAAAGGAAATGTTTTATATTAATATATCATTGCATTTTTCCTGAGATTGATGTTTTGGTCAACAATGGTGGACGTTCCCAACGCTCTCTGTTCGTGGATACAAACCTGGATGTCTACAGTGCCATCATCGAACTCAACTACCTAGGCACAATCTCTTTAACCAAACATGTCCTGAATCACATGATCCAAAGGAAAAAAGGAAAGATTGTTACTGTGAGCAGTGTGATGGGTATCATGGGAGCTCCTCTTGCCTCTGGGTACTGTGCCAGCAAGCATGCTCTGCAGGTAAGTTGAATTTCTGAGATTAAGTCTTGTGGTGTAGTAGACCCACATCAGTTAGTGCTGTGGCAAAGGACTTTATTCTGTGCAGAAAACACAAGTCTCCCCTGAAGTTGCACACAGAATATGTAACTTTCTCAGGTTTTGAAAGTCCTTTAAAATTAATTTGCTCTGAAATGTGAAATATCTCAGCTCCCAGTGTAGATTTATTTTCCTGACTAAAATTCAAATGCCATCTTAGTTAGACCTAGCCACTATGTAGTTATATTTCAATGTGAAACACAAGACCTTAGCTTCTGGCCTTCATATGAAGGAATACCTAAATCAGAGGAATATTCTGTTGCATGTAGAAGCCCTAATGTTCTCATCTTAATTCAGTTAGGGAGGAAAAATCACTGGTGAGAGTTCTAAGACTACAGGAAATCTTTAGGACAGTAAAGTGAGAACAGTGAGTGATAAAGCTCAGAGAAATGAGAATTCCTGATGTAGCTGGGAACATCTGAATGAATCTTCCTAACAGTTGTGAATCTTGGTGTGGTGTGGAGAAGTGGCAGCTCATAGTGTCTTAGGAAGTTATCTTCTGTGTAACACTTAACTTTCGATATTGCTTGGTAAGAGTTTTTGAAAGTAGTCTCACTTGCGTAGAAAAACGTAAAAGAAGAGCTCAGAAAAGTATATGGGGAAAGAAGAATGCCTGTATCGTTGAGGAATCATTTGTTTAACTAATAAATTTATTTAGCCATGTTTGTCTTTCACTACTGTTTGACTTCTTGCTAATGTACATTTTGATCTCAGCAAAATGAGCATCAGCTGTGCTCAGTGATGAATTAAAAAACTGGTGCCTTCTTACTCCCTTCTGGATTTAAGCACGTAAACAGAGTGAATAGCTTTGCCTAAGCTATGGGATCAGTAACTTTTTGACAATTTGACTAAAACCAACAAAAGTGTAACAAGTGGCTGACACTGCAAAGCCACTAGACACTTGATAGAAGTAGAAGATCTAGAAGACAGTGACAGGTCTCTGCTAATAAGGTTTTCAGTTAGTGATGCGGAGAGATCTGTGCTCTTCATTTGAGTGGTAGCGATGAAATTGCCCATTAGAGGCCAGCTTTTGGTTTAAGTCTAGTAGATTTAAATTAGAAGAATTCAATGAGCAGAAGCGTGAATTCCCTTTATACTCCTTTATTAAATGTTCTTTCAGTTGAATTATCTTTTGGGTGTGGCGTACCTGGTCCAAACATGGCTAGTAAGTTGCAGAGCACAAGGAATTCATGTTGCTTTAAAAATTCTCAGCACTCTGAATCTCATGTTAAGATCAAGAACATGGAAGAAGCTTTAATGAGATAATTTAATAAAATTTCTGTATTAATTAAAAATAAGCTAACTGAACTGCTTATATCTCTGTTAGATTCTACCTCTGCTCAATAACCAGGGTAGACTCCAAACTTCCTTTCTTGTTTATTTCACAGTAATTATGCAAATACTAATTGCAGGTGTTAAAAAATGTGATTTGCAATATAGATTTCGAAAAGGCTCAGTCTGAGAGTCTCTTGCGAGTCTGGAGTTATGGCTAGGTGTTGGCTTGAAACCCCAAAAAAATAGAAAAGCTTTTTTGAAATATCAAACTTCACCAGTACAGTTCAAGTAAAGGAAGACTGTAGGAATGTAGGAATCTTCAGATAGCCCAGTAGCCCATCTCTGGTGATGACCAAAAAGAAAAGAGAGGGGGCAGGGGAAAAATAAGACAAAGCCAAAGTGATGCTTTTCCTGTTGTGTTTTCCCAGCATGTATCAACCTTTATTCCAAGATCTTAATGAAATGAAGACTGCATTTTGTGCCCATCTGACATGAATTCATGGTTATGTTTTGGATTATGGTTATGGTTTTTGGTTTTTTTTTAATTCATGCCTTGGAGTCTACCACAGCTGACATGGTTAATGCTGCAATCTTAATTATGCCTTTTTTGAAAAAGTCCCTCCTTTTGTTCTGTTGGTGTTTTTTGTTTGGTTTTTTTTTGTTTGTTATTTTAATAATAAATTTCTTTTAAATGGCAGTTGAAGGAGGAAGGAAGGAATGAATTCTGTTAAGAATTAAAATTTGTTCTTGAAACAACCGCACTTTGATTCATGCCAACTGGAATTCTTCATAACAACGTTCTGCTGATGAGATTACCTTTTATTTAAGTTCTGGGAGTGCTGTAAGAGCATGAATCAAGTCCACGGGAGTCTGCATCTGACTGATACAGTTTCTCTCCTAGTGTGATGATGCTTATGGACATCATCATGATCTAGTTGTTATTCATATAATTGGTGGCATGTGGAATGGATCGGAAATGGTGGCATTCAAAATGTTCCTTAATCAGGAACTTGTCTAATAAGCACGTGGACTGCACTGAGCAGCAACCACTACTCTCTCTGTTCAGTTTCTGGTCATTAGGGGAATTTCTAAATGTTTCTGTTGTAGTAGAAGTCTGTTCAGCCTTGCGTTCTTCAACATCTTCTAGGATTTGGTCACAAAGCTGGAAAGGCCCAGAAATGGCTTAAAGTGGTTCTTGTTCAACAGACCCTTCATCTGCATGTAAGAGCTGGCTTCAGTCTGGGCTTGGGGGAAGCACTCAGATTCTTCCCCTTGCACTTGAGTTCCTCTACTGCTCCCAAATCTGAGTCTGCCCCTGCCTGAATTTAAAGAAAAGAGAGCACTTTCTTTTCTTGTTTAAGAGTTTTAAGCTTCTCTTCTGGGAGGAAGTGGAGGAATTTCATACCAGCTACCTTTGTACATCTGAGATAAGTGCTGGAGTTAGAGAACCTGTAGGTAGAGCCTCCAGAGGGGACTCTTCAGGAGGCTCTGTTCAGCGAGTATCAGCCAGGATTTTGGCTGAGCAAGTGTCCTTGGCCATTCTGTGATGATGGTGAAGACTGCACCTCTTCCATGGTGCAAAAACTTGGAACTGCAGCACAGGGGAAGGAGGGGCCACACAAACCCTTTGAAATGGAGGAGGATAGCAGAACGCCCACAGAACAGAAACAGGAGCTTGCTGTGATCTCTGGCAACATGCATTTCATGTTTACAGACTGTGCAACCCTTTAATGAAATAGCACTGACTTTGACAGTGCTACTCAAACAACACGCTGAAAAAAGTCTCAGCAGCCCTGTGCTTGGCTACTGTGTAGACAAGACCTCCAAAGATGACATAAGATTGCTGGACCAATACTCAGATTTTGGTATCTTGCAGCTTGCTCAGGTCAGCAAGGCTCCCTTTGTAACACTTGGTGAGAAGCAGCAGTCTGAGTGCAGAGTGCCAGAGCCAGTGTCCTCTGCAGGAAGGTGTCTGAAGTTGCCTACAGAGCTGGCTATTGCTGTGCACCTTTGTGTGGCTACTCAAAACTGCAGGCAGGTGCCCATTTTTAGGTAGAACTTGGATCCTAGAAGCCTCACAGCATTTGTGCAGGTGTACGTGCTTTGTCACAAGTGACCAAGCAACATTTCTGGCTTCCTTTCTCTCACAGCATTCCCAGACACACACCCTTCCACCTCTTCGACTCCTGGAAGTACATCTTGAGTTTGTCTGCTTCAGGCAAAATGAGAGTCAATTCTGTTCCTCACCAAGTCACCAGGGAGCGATAAGGGAGTGTGGGCTAGGAGAGCTCTTGCTTGGTCCTGCTCGTGCAGTTTAGTGTTGATGGAATAACTAACGATTGCCCAAAGGAGGGAAGATAGCTGCATAGGCTGCTGTTTAGTCTGTGTTTCTAGGAGAGCCCGGGCTTCCTGTCTCTGCTGCAGTGAATAGGATGCAAAGCATTCATGTGTACACGGAGCAGTACCACGTCTCCCCTCACCCAAGTGGCCGTGCTCATTGCACACGCTGACACCTTCTCCCCTTTGGGGTCTAGTGTCTTTTTACTTGTTACTTTTTCCTCAGCTGGACTGATGGCACAACTTTTGTGACAGGACTGCACAACTTGGGTGTTAAGGGGCTTTTCCGAGATACGCAGGCTCAAGACCCCTTGGGAAAAAGAGGGGAATGTGGAAAGCGCAGGTTGGGACTGTAGCCTGGAGTAATGGATAAAGCACAGCTGTATTGGTGCCACATCTGAAGGTGTTCACCAGGGCTGGAGGAGGCTCCCCTCAGGGCAGGAGGTAATATAGGGGAGGGCCCAGGTTTTTAATCCAAAACAACTGCATGGTTGGCAAATCTGATATGCTTTCCCATGTGTTCAGAAGCAGACATAAAGACACTGGGCATATAAGTGTCTTTATGTTAGAATTTACTCCTCTAGAAGTGACACATCTCCAGGCTTTGATAACATGCTGTGAAGATCCGGTACTAGATATAAGGCCTGCAGGTACTTATAACTTGAACTATGTGGTCAGCATTTTTACAGAATGTAACTGCAAAGCGTGTATGCAATCTATAAACTGGAATTTGTTACCAGCAATTGGGAAATTAGAGACCATATTCTTGGTCATAAGTGTGCACCAGTGTGCAACTCATTGCCTAGGTTTAGTGGATTGCCTCAGTTGACTACTACTGTGTCGTCACAGGAGCATATCTGACTGATTTTATCCCTGGGTTGCAGTTTACTTCAGAGCTCTGGATCAGCCAGCTCTCTTCCTAAACTGGATGGGATTACAAATTGCAAATTTCTACTACAGTGGGAGGAGTTTGTCAGCCTGTGCTTACTCTCTGTCTCTGTTGTGACACAAAATTATGTGTTAGAATAAAAACAGGGAACTGTTGTTGACCAGATCAAAGATAAGAAATGATGTGGAGTTTGCTAAATCATAGCTCCGCAGTGCTTAACCAGTAACGCTGGTGGCAAGCACCTTCCTGAATTGGTCATATTCCCCATAATAATTGCTGTCTAAATGTGCATGGCCACAGAGATTAAGAAAACTTGTATCCTGTTAGCTTTAAGAAAAGAAATACTTGCAATTTTTGTAATTTTGGTTTAACTTCGATACACTGATAGCATATTCCTGAGCTGAAATGAGATTTATATCTATGTGGATGCAAATTTCAAACTCTGCAGTGAATTCAGTGGTGCCAAATTACCCCCTAAAATATCAGGGTGTACCCTTGACTTAATCTGCTGAAAAGTTTTCCTCCTCCTCTTACATAAAACCAGTGCCACTTCCTCAATAGAAACAATTTAGAATCTTTAATCTCACCACAAAGTGCAATTCACTTGCAAATGATCATATCCACAATATTGCAGTTCTTATGGTTGGTGGCACTTCCAGTACCAGAACAGTGAGGCTGAGCACTTGTAGCTGTGGCTAACTCCAGTGGGAGCTAACGATGTACAGTACCTCCAGTAACGTGTCCCCGTAATGCTCTGTCAGTGGGACTTGTCCTCAGTACAGGGACAGCAGAATCTGGCTGTGGTTTAGAGAAATTACTGCGTATTTGAGAAGTCAAGGATTGATTCTTCGGTGATTTATGTATCAGTGATGTCTATAATTGCAGATAAAATTTTAGATTAGCCATTGAACACAGGAAGTCAAAAAAAGCAGTAGGAATTGCTTTTAGTGGAATACTGCTATCTTTACGGTATAGAATGAAAATATGTAGTCTGTTAAGCCTTGCTACATGTGGAAATACGGCAAAGGAAGATTACATTATAGTCTTTTCTTCTAGGGTTTTTTTAATTCTCTTCGGACGGAGCTGACTGACTACCCTGAGATAAGTATCATCAACATATGCCCAGGACCCGTACAGTCTCAGATTATACAAAATGTCTTTACGGAGAATCTATCAAAGGTAAGGACTCGGTTCTGTTGTGATAAATTCAACTTTTGCTGCAGGTCCAGTGATCCTTTTGTGGTTTTCTGTTCTTTTTCTCCTCATAGCAAAAGCCAACCTCAGCTTCTTACTAAGAAATGCTTTGATTGGTGCAGAACTATGTATAGTCTTGTAATTCTTTGTGGTATCAAGTCCATGCCAAATGAAAATAAAGTTTGAGAGTCACTATGCCTTCTCTCTGCCAACATATACAATCCAAGTCTAGTAAAATTCACTGTACAGCCACCCTGCTGCAGTTTTAGGGGAAAAGCCAGGATTTTCTGGACACAATTCTACATGCAGAAAACTGTCCTTTCTGCACAGGTAGCTTTTTGTTTGCCCTAGTCACGATGTCCCCTGTTCGGCTGACGCTGTTGTTGGCAAAATGCTAGAGTCAGCTGATGCGAGGCATGCATTCTTTTCCTGTTAGTGATTGTTCAAGGGGAAAAAGCAAAACCTTACAACTGCGCAATTGGTTTTAATAAAGGCTGTCTAATAAAGTATCTGGCAGAAATTGCTATGATGATACATCAAAATGTAATTTGTCCTAAATTCAATCAATTTAAAGCTCGGGATAACCCACCAGTGGGTGCAGGGAGGGAATCTCCCATTTTTAAATTGAGTTCTGAAAGGATTCTTGGCTTGCAAAACTTCATACTTCTGTGAAAGAAAAGATGTACTTTTTGAACAGTCTGGAATGCTTGCAAAACAAATTCCTCAGATTTCTGCATGGCAAAAGACCTAGGAGGAAGACTGAATCTAGACCAGAATTGCTTTTGCTCTGGAAAAAAGAAGCGGTTGACAGAGCAGTCTGTTATTGCTGGACTGAAATGCACATCAACTCACAGTGCTGTGGCTTACGTTCACTAAGCGATACGTGCGGACAGGATGTCAGGCAAGGCATTCCTGCCACTGAAGAAGCCTGTTGCTTTTCTCTTGTTTGAGATGGCTGCCCGCAGAGCAGAGCTGGCAGGAGTATTTAAGTTAATGGGGAATGTGGCCTCATCTACTAACTTGTTTACTGAGTAACTTGCAGCATATAATGGGGTGGGCAGCTGGGAACAGGAAGGTTCCCATTTCTCGGAGCCCTCAGTTGCAGAATGGGTAACTTGGTCTAATACATCTATTTCACAATGAAGTAGAAGCCATGCTGAAGCAGGACGGATTTTGGAGATCCATTTTTTAACCTTCTTTGACCCATCAATTGAGGCATTAATTAAAAGGCTGCTTTATTTAAGCATTTGCGCTAAAGGAAGGTGGTAAGTGTTCCCCCACCAAAGACTAAAGGATTAGCATAGTGAGGGATGGGGTTCCCAGCCCCAGTCTCTGCTATACTGGCTAGGTTATTCTACTTGTGCACTGTGGAGAAACTGGGAGGAGTACGTGTGTTGCACAGAGCCTGGCCCTTTCTCTCCCACAAACAGAAGACCAGTTCTAATCCCTCCTCACTCTCTCTCCCCTCCAGTCCATAGAGAACAGCGGTGATCAGTCCCACAAGATGCCAACCGACCGCTGTGTCCGGCTCACCCTGGTGAGCACAGCCAATGACCTGAAGGAAGCTTGGATCAGTGACCACCCCTATCTGGCCGTTTGCTACCTCTGGCAGTATGCGCCCACTTGGGCTTGGTGGCTGATGAACAGAATGGGCAAGAGGAGGATACAGAACTTTAAGAGCGGAGTGGTAAGTTTATTCCTTTCTCCTGCGCTTGCTTGCTTTTTTTATTCTGCTGACAGACTCTTTAGACATGGGAATGTTGAGATTGCCTTTTGGATCTGTTTCTTTTTTCCCTCCTCACTTCCCTAGCAGCTGATGCCAGACCAGGCTCCATCACTGCATGCCTGATAATTTAGAATTGCTGCAGTGTGGCCACGTCACAGAACAGTGAAGTCAGTGCATCGTGTAGTGCCAAAGGTCTTGCTCTGGTCTTCATCACACGTCTGCAAATTGAGAACTCAGCATTAACGCAGAGCTGAGCTATAAGTCATTAGTATAAGCTATTTAACGCAGCTTGGAATTAAGACTTGAAAACAGTTCCCTTGGTTGTGTCTAGTTTTTGTATCAGAGACAATCTGAGCACCTCCCAGAAGTACGTTAAGCAATACTACTGTGTGTCAGGGCTCTTCACTCACATTTACATCCCTGAAGACAGTGTTCTGTTCTTGCAATGCTGCTTGATAGATGGTACTTGTCTTACTGGGTTTTTGTTTAACTTGGTACAAAAAAAATGGGAAAATCCTCTAAAAGCAGGAAATGCAAAAATAAGGGTGGCACCTGCAACTTCAGGCTTCCTACTTCCACACTGTAACAGCCCACTGTCACAATCTATGTCAAGCAAAATTAACACTGTGGGCAAAGGACTTAAATAAGGGGAGGAAATACTGATTTAATGTACTCTCACTCCAGGATGCTGATGCCTCTTACTCAAGAAAGAAGAAGTAAGGACAGACGTGTACAAAATCCTGCTTGTGCTAAGGCTGAGAAACTTTTTTCATATTGCATGACGGCAAACAAAAGCTTTTTTTTATCTGTTGTATCTTTATCATCATGTAACTTGACAAATCTATCAAGCTGTATACACATTTGACTAAATAAAAATCTCTTTCTAAACATACCTGTTTCATGTCAGACTCCCATAAAATGGATTATTAAGCTTACAAGAATTGAGACAGAAGAGACCAAGCAGCATTATTTTGTTTTTCTGCTGCTATGACATTGGCAAATACTTGATAAGCAGGCTAAAAATTAAATACCCACAGGATCCTGTTTCCCTCACTTTCATTCCTAATGGACCTTCAGCAAAAAAGCACAAGTAGAGGCTTGTGATATAAAGGGTAAGGACATACGGTCTGTGTTTGAAGCATTCTTTTGGGAAAAGGAGATTATATTTCATCTTTGCTGTACAGGTGGTCTGAGAGAAAAACGTGTATCATCATCATGTGTATTTAGAGTTAATCCCTTAACTTCCGGCACAACATTTAGAAGTACTTAGTCTTTAGGTCTCTCAGGACCACAGCAGAGTCCACAGTCCTCGGTCTTCTGGTTGTTTTGTAAAGTCTGAGGATTGGGCAGTGTACAGCAAAGCAGTGGGGAAGGGAGAGTGTGATGGTATAATTGTAACCCATCGTAGGCAGCACTCAGCCTTGCTCTGAACCTGGCACATGCTAAATCTAAAAAGCATCATGGAGAGACGATCAGGGGAAAGTTCCTGTAGCAGAATAGCCTGTAGCTACAAGAGGGGACACGGTGTTAATGAGAAATCCATTTCACAGCCGATTGCTTACAGCCAAGACAGCAGTGCTTGTGTCAAAGCTGACTTAGGGCAGATGTCACAGGGTAGGCAATTTAAGCATAAAATACATGCCGAGTTCCCAACTCAGTCAAAAACAGGCCCTTCCAATCCCAGCAGTGCTGATGTTCTTGGTGCTGGACAGCAACAGCCCTGAGGAACCAAGGATTGTACTTAAAACGTTTACCATCCCGCTAGCTCCCAATTCAACCATTAGCTAAAAGTACCTCTGTAGTGGTTAATTCATCTGTACTTACAAGGTTGGTGACCTTCTTTCTGTTGGCAGAGGCCTTAGTAATGTTTGGATGTACCTCAGGCCACGTGCTATCCAGGTAAGAAAAATTCTTATATCATTGAGTGATAATAAAAGAACAACCAACCATTTCTAAATTATTGAATCTTTCCAACCATAGCAAAAAGTAAGTTGAGTGATGTTTTTTAACATGACATTTAACAAAGATGGAAACTACTGTCTAGGAAAAAAAAACCAAAAAACTGAACAAATGATGACAATTGTCTCGTCTCACACTGTTCTGGAAGAACGGAAGGTTCATTTCACTTGCTAACACACCAGTTCTTGGACTGTGGTTTGTGAAATGTGCTAAAGGGGCAGCAGTAAGTCTGCATGACAAAATGCAGCAACTCTGAATACAACACACACACGCAGATGTTGTTCGCAGGATGCTTTAGCTCCATCCTCTATCCACAGATTTGGCAGTACAGTACACAGCAGGCAGCTCACTCCCCAGTTTATCGCCTTTTTCACTACAAAACCAGCCTAAGCCTTTGTGCTCAAAGAGGTCGCTTCTCTTGCTTGAGCTAAGGACAGTTGCTGCTAGGCAAGTAAACACAGCCCCACCTTTGTGGACTATGCTATTGCCACCACCAGCACGAGAAAGAACAGCACAAAGGAGCAACAGCAGCTATGACAGGTGGTGAGGAAGTTGCCTCTTTTGGAGAGGAAGCTGATGTTCAAGGAAAAGGCAGGAACTAGAAACTTGCCAAAAAAGGACAAAGCATTTGCCGCTTGAAAACCTCACTTCTTGACACTTTGTTCCATTAAACTGATTCCTGTTGCTTTATGGTACACGAATGGGACCGAGGCGGTCTCCAGGACTTAAATTTTTTTTGTAAAGGCTCGAGAAAGGGGGTGAAAATCCTCTAGTAAGGATTTAAAACTCTTTAAAACTGATCTCATTAAATAAAGGTTGTCCAAAGCCAGAATGAAGGTGTCTTATACTTACCTTTGTGTGATGAACATCACAATCTGTAAAGCAAGTAGGCATTGGTAAGAATTAAGTAAAGCTGATGCACACAGCTGGTTAAAAACATTCCCAACAGTCACACAGGAAAGTGATGGGGACGCCTGTCATAAACTCAGTCCTAGATAATTCAGTAATCTCACTAACAGCATATATTATATGCTTAGGAGAAGTGCAGACGAGACCAGGCTTGAAGGTGCTCTAAATTCCTGATAATCAAAGAAATGCTCCAAAAGAAAGAGGACACCGTTCAAGGATGTGCAGACAAAACAACATACTTCACAGGGGCACTCAGCTGTACAAATTTGTGATATAGAACAAGAGGCTGTAACTCATGATTCTGCCAAAAAAAAAAGACAATCTAAAGAGGGTTACAGAAAATTGTAACATGAATCAGGGTCATACTGTTGCAAAACATATTGGAATGTGTGAACTGGCTCAGAATATCAACAAATAAGGGGCTGTAGGACACATGGCCTGCAGTAGCCGGGACAGGATGTTACAGCGCATTAGAGCCCAGCTCCACATTCCTGTCCACAAACACGAATTCTGCACATCAGTAATTCTGTTCCTCCATCTGGTACCAATCAGGATCTCTTGCTGGGACACCAGGGCTGGTTACCAGCAACGCTTTTCAAGAAGGCTTGATGGCAGATGGAGAGAACCAGAGGAAAGGAAGAGAAAATGATCACAGCTCTCTAATTTTTTCCTCAAATGGTTTATTCGGTTTACAGAAGACAATGAGGGCAGAAATTATAACTATCTTCAAATAAAAGACTGCTGAAAAAAAAAAAGGTAAGTAAATTTTCTATGACCATACAGAAGACAAGTAGTAAGAGGCTTACAATAAGACAGGGAGGTTTAATTAGATTTAGGAAAAAACCCAAACTTTCCAACTGCTGCAAGAACAGCAAAGAACTGGAGCGAACTATTGACAAGTTCATGATACTCCTGGTATTGAAAGTTTTAGATCAGATTAAACATTTGCCAGTAGTTCCTTTTGAGAGGGAGCTGAAGTAGGTTCTCTCTAAAAGCCCCTTCCAGATCAGTTTCCATCACTGTTGCCAGGCACAGTTCATGGCGAAGCAAGGTGATTTTAGGTTATTGGCAGTTTGTTATTTATGCTCCGCATCACCACCACCTAAAAAGCTATTATCACCATTATCGCCACCTAAAAGCTGCTTACATCAATGTTCTGTGCGAATTCCATCCTGTACATTAAAGCATTATACCATGGAGTTTGACAGGTGTTTCCTTTCCACTTCTGAATTCCACCACACGGTTTGCATATTTTTTTAAAACACATTTATGGTCACCGATCAAAAGAAATGGCTAATAGCCAAGTAATAACCATGCTCCAAATTATACTACACTGGGTGTTCAAAACTAGCACTAATTCAGTTACGGAGCAGATCTGATTTAAATTGATTCTACAGGTTAAAGACGGACAATAACCTACACCCTGCTTAGCATACACCAGCCGTAACCACCCTGTAACTATTGTTCTACAGAGAAAACACATTTATGTGCTAAAGACTGGCGGTAACAAACAGGATAAACAAGCCACTAGAGAGAGGACCCGGACCTGTCTTCAAGGAGACCTGTAGTACTGCAAACCAATTGCCAAATTCTGTTCTAACCTCTGGTAAGGCTAAAAAAAATAAATTAATTCTGGCGCAGACAGCTGGATTCCACCCCCCCATCATCAGGCTCTCACTGTATTTGTGGAAGAGTTGTTAGTGACACAGACATAGGTTGCAAAAAAAAATTCACATATATTTTTATATATATAAAAATACATGGATATTGGAAGAAGGAAATAAAATTAATCCATTTCAACTTAAATTCCTTCTCTCCCCTAGTTACATGTTTATTTCATCAGTAGGTCACACAGATTTTTAATGTGTCAGAATGCACAGTTTTATTCTCTTTGCCCCAAAACAAGTACTTTGGTAAAAATTGTCCCTTACAACTTTGTTAAAGCATAGCTGATAACTTACTACAACTAAGGAAGAACAGCTGAAGTCTTATATTTTAACAATTCAGTTCAATATAAAATTGCCAGAATAAAAAAAAAAACAAAAACACAAAACATATAAATAGTTGTATGTACACTTTGGTTACCAACTCTATGGTTGACGGTACTACAGTGAGCTGTAACCTGACTGTCAGTGCAAGTCACCTGTCCAACTATTAAAAAGAAAAAAAAAGGTTAAAAAAAAAATCAGAATGCACCAAAAATAGTTAATGATCAGAATTATGCTGCTCTTCTCTAAACTTGAGAAGAGAATTTCAGCATCTCCTGGCTTGTCAGCCACACAGGCAATGGTGTCTTACGTGTTCCAGCAGCAAGAAAACAGTTCAAAACCTCCTGCTTGCTGAAGGTTCTGTCTAGCACCATTTCCATGCAAGTTACGTATGCTGGCTTGGCACTGCCATCCAACACCACTTTGAGAGTAAAATCGTATTTGTAGTGTATAAATGTAGCATGAACATTTGATTCCCAACATGCAGATGAGAAAATAGAAAATAATAATAATGAAAAAGTGCTACAGACGTTCTAGAACAAAGGCAAATGCAGAAGTTCAGAAGAATAAATGGGGTAGCCAAGAGGTGGGTCTGCAGCTTGCACAGTAAGGTTTCGCAGAAGAACAGGGTGTGCCTGGATGCTGTAACGTTCTTCATCATCATTTGTAGCATACAGCAGCTCCCAGGACAGATTTGCCCACTGACCTCGGACAGCTTCGTCATTAAGTTTTCCCACTTGTACTAACAATTCCTGAAGAGTGAGGACTCGCCCAGTGTAAATCCCCTTTAAGAACAAACAGATCAAAATGTTCAGTACATTCTCCAAGCATTTTGGTTACAAAGCACTAAATCAAGCTGTGGGGCTACACGCTATGGGTATCGTCCCTTTAAAAATGGCAGAGTGTATAAACTAGTCTCCTCAGTTTAACTTTTCCATCTAGGAAGATAGTCAGGAAATATTGCTGCATCCAAAGAACAATGCGGTGTGATTTTCAACAATAGCGATGTCAGCTCCTCTCTAGTACAAGCAAACTCTGGTTGCACAGCCTTCATGTTTTGGAACATAATTGAAAAGAAGGAAAAAAACCAAACAGTGGAAAAGAAAAACAAACTTTGAGCTTGCTTACTAGTAATTTTTCTTCTTACCATGTTTGGGTCATGTCCCAGTGAAAAAAGGTATGGCTTTTCCTGAAGAACTGCTTGCTGCCACTCAAGATCCGATACCAGTCCAATGTACCAATCATTTTCATATTCTTCCAGATAGTTAACCAGCTCTTTGAAGTTCTCAACTGGACCCAGGCTTGCTTTGTCAACCATAAGTTTAAAAGTGTATCTGAAAGGTACAGAGCCATACAGTAAGTAGCGCAGCAAACGACAGGAGGAAGAAAGCCTCTTCAGGCTAGAAAAGGCAGAGAGGCACCATCAAATGTTATCAGGCACCAGCAACTTTGGAAGTTATTGCTTGTTAGCTCAGTCACTGAGGCAAAAGTTAGTATGGGGATGCTTTTAGCTCACCCAGACGTAAAATACATTAGCTTAAACATCCTTCATTCACCTCAAACACTGTTACTGCCGCCTGATCGTGGAAGGTGCCAAACATCTAACTCTATCACAGTTCTCTTAGTTTATGGGGACAATGAAAATGGGTGTTTTTTACCCCACTTAACACAGCTTATTTCCAGTGTTGGAGGCAGCTGTTGCGGGGAAGAAGGAAGGAACCTCCATATCAGTCTTCGCTACCTGGGGTTACAGGCAATATTTATGGAGGAAGAAGCTACAAATATATTTAAATGATATGGTTTCAACATGAACTACTCTTAGAGAAGTGATACGTACTTTCAAAGCGCAGGACTCTTTATATAATTGTTATGATATGAGGGAATACTTTTCTTTTACCTGAATGCTTTCAATGCAAGTTGGAATAGCTCCGGTTTGCCAGTTAGCCAGTCCAAACCAACAGACCACGGAATACCACCAGTGTACGCTCTGAACACATGGCTTGGGGCAGGCACAGTATTATCCAGTCCAAACAGACCAAAACAACACGACAATACTCCATGGATGTATAAGTCTTTCAAAGCTTTATCTTTCATAAGGTCTTCAAGTAAATTGGAAGGCTTTTCTTTCAGATGAAAAAAGTCCAGCTGACTCAAAATGAAGTGGTACCATTCTTCTGGAAACCTCTGCCTCATTTCATTGACTTTAGAAGTAGGCACTGGGGCTGTTCTCCATTCTTCAGGAATGCTCAATAGCTCCGAGTAAGAGCAACTAAATGCAACCTGAGGTAAAACTTCTCGCTGTTTCCCTTTGTCTACAGCAGGAAGTCCAAGCACAACAGCCCTGTATAACTTATCTTCTGGTGACATTTCCTGTGGGACGTCTTGGCTCTGTGTTTCTACAGATCCTGGAATAGACAGATGTACTTTTGGTGTAGTTCTCCACTGCCCAGGTTCTTTTCTGTCTTTCATTCTGTGTTCAAGATCAAAAATGTCACTATCATCAGTCCAGTCCTCAATTGTATCAACACTGAAACTATCTTCTTCCCTCAGAGACCTGGATCTTTCTATTGCACCACTATGCTGATTTTCTGGAATTGATCGTTTTTTGTTCTTGCTGGCATTGCCTAGGCTTTCCCATGTTTTTGATTTCTTATAACAATACTGGACAAGCATCCAGACAAGCACTTTAATGAAATCATCTTTCAGATGCTTTAAATTCTCATGGGAGTCAATTATTCCAGATAACACATTTCTGGCATCGGAATACAGCCGCACAGGTAGAACAGTACAAGGAGTCAAAATATGTCCAAAATAGTGATTAGGAGAGAGAATCTTTGTCTGCTCCTGATGTTCGAAGGCTGTTTCAAAAATTTCATCAACTCGGTGAGCTTCAGCAGCATGACAGGATGTTTCCTGCAATTCTAGCCCCTAAAGCATAAATGAAAACAATTGGTCTTCACCAGTACATATCCTTAAACGATAGCAAGCTGTTTTCTCACAACAAAATTTTTCTGAACAAATATACATTCCATTGTCAACATTTCCACAACTCAACCTACAAATCTAGCTATTACTATTATTTCTAGTAAGGCACTCACTACAGTATTAGACACAGAGCTGTGTCTTAAAAAAATAAATCTTTGCCTCATACAGATCTTACTAGACAGCTTATTAAAGATGATGTGTCACAAGATAGATAAAAAAAATTCACATCTGCTAAGCATGTCAGTTGCAAGACTAGTTAATATAGCAATACCACTCATCTTAAAAAAATGACGGTAACATCAGGTAAATTAGTTACATTGTTGAAATATTATCCAGAAAAATGTCTGCATGATATCAAAACATTAATATGTCAGCCCTCAGTATGCAGTTACCTTAATGTTAACACCACAGTATGTGAAGCCTTTTTCTAGCACCAATATCCACATCAGTCTATCTTGAAAACGGCACAAGTAATGTGATCCAGGTAGAGAGAGACCTAGAAAAGAAAAAGACAAAACAAAAACTATGGTACTACTGTAGCATTATGTTGATGAAAATTTGAGGAATTCAACTGCAAACACAAAATATTTCTGCATCAACATCAAAATTCTGTTAAAACTGGCTACCTAGTACCCTAGCATCTTAAAGGAACAAGCTGCAAAGCTAGATCTTGAAATCGTAGTGGTGTCTTTGAAAAAGCTGTGGAAATCTGGGAAATCCTCACAGAGCTGCAGGACTACAACATTCATACTGGACCAGGGTTATGCAACCCCATCCATGACTTTCATGATTAAAGATAATCTTTGGCTGCATTTCCAAGCGCACAGTTCCCACTGATGTCACCTGGAGATCTAAAATTGTTATGACTGCTGAATATATTAAAGAATTGTCATCTAGCACATGAGTACCTTAATGCCCCTATTTGCTGTGGAATATGAAGTTTATTTGTTATGGGAGAAATAAAAAGGTAACTTAACAGGATTTGTTACCTACACTACCTGTTCCTAGATTGACTTATCTGTATTCCAGAATGATTACAAAATATCTGTTAGGATGCAAAGCCCAGAGTGTAAATGATTCTGCTCAAGTGTCAGCTTACCAATGACATAATATCACCCCCATTCTACAGATACAGAGAGGCAGAGAGATAAAGATCTACATTTCAAGAGCACCTGCTCATCTTTAAAGATCTGTGAGTCAGTATCGTACATGTTGAACACTAACAGCAGATACAGTAGAAATCACCTGTGGTGTTTCTGAGATACCTCTGCGTGTGTGTGTAATAAATCTGATCCCACTGTCTTAAGTTTGACATCACCAAAAATACAGCCCCACAAAATAAACTGGAATTTGAAAATCAAGTCCTGACCAACCTCAGATCACACATCAAAGTAATTAGTACTCAAAAATCCCACAATCTGGCTGTCACTGTAAAAATTAGATGACGCTTATGGCCAAAAAAAAGGTACTTTTTCTCTCTTCTACCTATTTAAACAAAAAGTGCAATATCAAACTTCCTATCAACTGGTGGTTATACTGTATTTCTTTTAAGTTATAGCCTACTGTCAACATCTCCAGTACAATGGTGCTGTTCTTAAGCATGACATTTGCTGCCAGTTTATGACCTGCTTCTGCTCTCACTCACGTCCAAGTGATCACTCACTTGCACAGTGAATTTTTGTTTTAGAATGTTGTAAGATGCAATCAGTGAAACCAACCATTAAGCTGTAGTTAAAATTTTAGTAACCTTTCTATCCCACTGAGCTAATGAAGTGCATTTTCTTGCTAACATTTTGCAAAGATTTTAATTCTTTTCTTGCTAGCTGTTAAAGCTCCTTTACATAGAAAAAAGTATGGTTTTAAATTAAAATAGAGACACACAAAGTGGTACCTCTTTATTTTGAACTCATCTGAGAACATCACATTTTTTCTTGCTTGAAGACATTAATTCACAGATTTTCGTATTAAAGAAGAGACGACTTCTCCCCTCCAAGGCTAGTGTTTAAATTATTTAGTCTGAGGCATACCTGCCACCACAGTCATGATGGCAATGGAGAAATACATATCTATATCTATAATATGTATAGATAGAAAATAGATAGATATGACAGATAAATAACAGATATAAATATATCTATTATATATATAAAAAAAACATACATAGGCTGATGCAGTAGGCAAACTGAAGTGTTTCTCCTCTTTAGAGGAAAAAAGCTTCCTAGTTTTATTTTTTTAATACCTCTCTACACCAGTACTAGAACTGCAGCAAACGTAAAGCACTTGCACATAGTCTTCAGAAAAGCGTGATTAAGGTTAACTTCCACTGTTTTCAAATATTAGTCCATTTTTTCTAGTTATAAGCCATTTTCCGAGAGGTTTATGTAAATATTTGCCTCTTGTCTAAGGGCAACGATCTTTTGATTATTTAGGTTACACAAAGAGTGTTTCTTAAGAAAATGAGCTTGCAATTTTAACAGTTATTCTGTCTCCAGCTGGGAAAAAGACTCTGCATTTCTTCACCTCTGTTTATATAATTCCGTGAAATACCCATTCATGACATCTTTCATAGGCTTTAAGACAAGAAGTCCCATTACAACTCTACCCTAACAAGACGTGACATTAAGTGTTATCAACTGGTTCAGTTCTCAACTGTTTACTGCTAGTTAGGCTACATCATGTAGTTTACAGACATCCAGTCCATATTCACCATACCTAATTAACATAGCCAAATTAGCAAAATCACCTTCTGGATCCTGAATAATGAGATTGATGCAGAGAAAGACACATATATACACAACCACAAAGACACATATATACACAACCACAAAGAACAGTTTGACACACCTTCTCTCTACTGTCAAGAAAGCTCAATTTATTGCCTTCAATTAGGTGCAATGAATGCATAACATCCTCTTTTGTTTAGTATAAAAAGATTAGGATTGATACCATTTCATCACCATTTAGTTTCTCCTTATTTTAATGGTAACAAACCACAATTATTTTTTTACAAGAACGTAACAAGTAGAAATGTACGAGAAAGATAAAAGTAATCACTTTTTCCTCAACTGAACAATCTCTGAATGTCAGATTTAACCTACACCATGAAACGTGTTTTAAAACAGATGCTATGATTCTTCTGTTCTCCAGCAAAATCATGTTTCCTAAAATATTTAGCTATGTTCCTTCACAGTGTTGCCAGCACACCTACCTAGGCTACCGGCTGCGAGTGCAGACTGCAGAGCAACAGCCAGACTTGGAACCATCTGCTGGTAGTACACGGTATCGGAGCAAACACACGCTGTAGCACCCACAGGTCCTGGCCAGCTTCGGATAGGCCTAGGAAACCCAATCAAAAATACCGGTAGCGTGAAGAGCGGTAGCAAGGGAGAAGAAAGGAGTGCAGAGATAGCGATGAAAGTCAGCAGGATCGGGAAGAAAACGACATTGAGTGTGACTAAAGTGGTGGTAGATTTGCGACGCTGTTTTTTCTCCGTCCACGATGTCAAAACAATAGCTATGGCAAACTGCAACTTTGAGACAAACTGAAGCAGTCGATCCCGTAGGATACCAACCTGCAAGATACATACAAGCAGCATGTTTATTTGTGTCCTGTGTCATATCGTATTCATCACTGCCAAAGCTGCCTTATCTACAATTTTAAGAAAATGAAGCGTTATCATCATTGACTGGTATTAGAGTGCATATCTTAGTGCAGTTTTTCGGCCTCTGTTTGCTAGGTCCTGAATTCTGTAATTCTCTAATATGGGAAGGCAAGGAAACAAAGACTTTAAGTGGCAACTATCTGCTTAAATTTACAATATGACAATTACCAGCAGGAGTCTGATTCCTGTATCAAGGCTCTTGTTCCACCAGAGGTCTGGATTCAACACTAACATTTGTGATATTGACACAACTACTATGTCCAGTAGGGCATTTTCTGTATTCTGCCAGACCTAAAATAGAGGTATGTTAGACACAAATTTAAAAATGTATTTATCTATCTCTGCTTTCATGACCTGGAATATTTCTTCCAAGTCACCTTAATACTTAAATCATGTAGAAGAGAATTTCTTAGGCTAACGTATTTAAAATTCAAATTACCATCCTAAATATTCTCGTGAATCCAATGCAAACAGACACAGAATGAAGACTTTGTAGCGAATGGTCTAGTGACAGGAATGCTATCATAGCAAACGGAGACACTGTAATTGAAATAAAAAAATCATTTATTTCCTTTCAAAAACATAATTAAAATCTACAGAGGTAAGCAGTTTTATTGCAGAATGGAAATCTTAGCGTAAAGAGAACTCTTCCCTTCATTATTACAAACTCCTCTTTGTATTACACTTCCAGGACATCAAACAGCATATTTGCACTAATGACCCAAGATGGCAAACATTTATGTGATGCTTAGTTGTTACTTGCTATTACTTTTTTTGTTGTTTGTTTGTTTCCCCAACAGAATGGAAATATTCAAATAAGTAAAAATAAACTCTTTTTTTATATATATATATATATATATATGAAAAAAATAATTAAAAAAAGCACTCATCAATCCACTTCCCCAAACTGACGCTTCTTTATGAAATTAAATAATTTAGATCAAATTTTGGTTCCCCAAAAGTAGATACATTTTCCCTAACCTACCACAAAAGAGACCGTTCCCCTTACTAGCATGTTGTAAGAACCAAATATTTAGTCAGCTTGAAGACTCTCAACTCACTTTTGTTTCTCAGTACCTTTTAAAAAAAAAAATATCTAAAAGAGCCATTTTTTCAAAAGTGCGTACTGATGTTATAACTAAAATCCTTTAAAACACCTTGCTTTCTGAGCTGGACTTCTAGAAAGCTCAACTTTTTAGGTTTATCCCTAAAAAAAGAAATAAAATCACTAATCACTTTCATATATTCTGAACCAGTAATTTTGACCTCAATGCACAATTTAGCAAAACATTAACAAGTATTTCCATCAACTTGGTTTTTCTTAATTCATTCATAGAATCTTGCACATACAGTAATTCTAGTGTTGTTTCAGTCTTCCTACAAGCATCATCTAACAAACAATAGACAGTGCGTATTCCTACCTAGTGTTAGTAAAATCCTCCTGACAACACCAACTTTCATTAGCCTTCTTTGCTTCTCCATGAACACAGTCACAGTCCTGACATCCTTTGGATAAAAGGGGTTTCGGAAGATTCCAAACAAGTACACTCTCTGAATCTCTCTAAGAATCCATATAATTATAAGTAATATGATCAGAATGTAACTCACTATAGCCTGAGGACTGACTTTGGAAAATGATGAAAAGCCTGCAAATTGATGAAGCAGGCTAGCTTCTATGAGAATAAACGTCAATACAGTCAAATAAAAAATAAATTCCCTCCACCCAAATTGTATTCTAAGACCTCTGTGCATATTTTTAGATTTGCTGGAGGTTAAATGGCTGATCATGGTGTGTTTGAAGGCAAAACCAATCTCGCTTAGGTTAAGACTCAGTATGAACCCAAATCCAGTCATGAAGAGGACCACACCGATAGTGCTGGGTATGAAATACGATGCTATTGCTGTTCCAGCAGAAATGAGAAACATTACTAATAACCTGTGAAGGAGAAAATAAAAAAGATTTGCTTGAAAAGAAAAAGGTTATAAATAATATTGATATATTTTACAATTATATAAACAAGATTTACTTTGTGTTACTTGACATAGGTGAACCTCCTAGTCCAAACTCCATCAGTTGTTCCATTCCCCACAGAAAAAGTGCATCAAGTGGGGGCAGAATTCCCACTGCCCATAAGAACGGCAGAAAAAGAAATATGATGTGCAAAATCTGGTTTGTCTGTTCTAGAATGGGTGTGTTGACAGCAAACCTGGATAAAAGAAGAAATGTATGTGAATTCTGTGAAGGAAAAGATAACTGATGTGTGGGAAGGCTTTTTAACTACTACAGCAAATCCAGAAGTATAAACATTACATATTCTATCTACAAAATCTCAAAGGGTATCTTTTTAAAAGGAAAAATAAGGACATAAATTTATGCTTGGGGCAGTAATACAGTAATTAGGATAATTTTTCATTCAAAAGATTTAAAGCCTTCAGATTACACAAGTCAAACGATGTAAGTATCCTAATTGTTTTGATACCAGTGTGATAATACACTCAAGAAATACTTGTGCAAAAAACAAAAGGCCCAGACCTCAATTGTTTCACAAAAAAAATGCTAAGTATTTTTTTCAAAATTACAAAAGCAAAACCTTATGCAAGTCTAAGACCCAAGATGTAAGCGTTAACACTGAAAGAACTGGCATGTTGCGTGTACACTAAGATATAAACTCTCTTTATGAATACAAAATGTTATTTTCTACATTCAAGTATTAAAATCTTTTTGTAAAAATGCAAAAAATCAGTATTAGAAATCTGCATAAATTCTAAGCAATATATAGTTCACCATGTAGCTAATTAATTTAAAGGTGGACTGCTAAGGTATTTGGTTTCTCTCTACTTCTTAATAAATAAATAAGCCTCAAAGGAATTTTGTCAGGACTTTAAAGAACGTCTGAATTTTCGCCTCAGGAAATTAGATAAAAGAATTTGGGATCCAAGACCACGTGTATAATTCTCACATCATAATTGAAGAGGCAACTAGGGTAAATCATTAACAAAGACATCTCAAAGCACAAAACTAATAAAATCAAATATGCTTTTTTAAAAACGTACTTGAAGTACCCCAAGCATAAAATATGAACATGTGACAAAGTCATATAAATATCATCCGACAGGGAGAAAGAATGCATAAAGTAAACATAAAAGCATCTTGCTTTAAGAGATTCTACAAATACTTTAGCTAAAACATTCTTTTGAAAAGTGAAAATATAAAAGGCTCCTATTTGTAGACTGATATAGTTCTTTTGTATTACAAAAGCATTTAAAAATCCAAGTTCAAAATCCATATAATAGAAATATAGCAACGTTCGCATTTGCTCATCCATTCATTAAAACCAAATTCATTGTGCTTTTTCTGCATGTAATCTGTAACTCTCTGCAACCACTTTGCAGAGACTAAATTAGAAAATATTCCGGGATGAAATCTGGATATAAATCCAGTGCTTCTGAAGTTTGCAGTGTTTATATCTATAATTCCAGGTCAAGAACATGTTTTTTGAAAACATACTCTTTAAAAAAGGATGTTGATGCAAATGCTTTTGTACAAAAATACTGAAATTGACACTAGATGATAATTTTAGCTGTCCCTTACTTCGAAACGGCTCTTCCTAATTTACATAGAATGCTATAAAAATTTAAGAACAACCTTTTATGCACAGCGCAGAACATAAATTTTTACCATATACTCTTCTAGCTTCTTCCTTTGTAGTTCCTACAGTTGATTAAAATCTCAAATTAAGTTTTCCTCAGAAGAATCATTTCATCTTTCTCATTAAAAATATATAGAATAACCATTACTTTAATTAGCTAAATGCTGTATTACGTTTACCTGTGTGCAAGATCCACTGCAATAAAGACAAAAATGTAGAAAGGTCTCATCAGAGCAGTGATTTCATAAGTATCCAGTGCTTGGAAAGTAGCTGTTTCGGTAGCTGTATTTATGATTAATGAATACTCTCCTATACATATAGTCACCCACCCAAATACAAAGATCATAACAGTTCCTCCAATGTTGCTATACAGCAAGGTTATTCTGTTTGGCAGCAAATACCACGTTCCCAACCCACACAATACCCCTGCCAGAAGGGAATGAAATACAGTGTTGATAATATACTTCTTGCCAGAAATAATAAATTTTACTGTCTCTGAACCTACACAGCTGGAAAATTCAAACTCATCTTCATCTGTTAGGGTATTCTGAATTTGCATTCTTTCTACTGTCACTGTTTTCTGTTTTGCATATAGATTTGTCATCTGAAGAATAAGTGCTGTAACAAACATCAGTCCTCCTGAAAGTGCTGCAGTATAGTAGTCTTTCATAACTCCTAACTGGTACAAAAGTGTTCCTACTCCTCCCAAAACCCATGGCATCAAGAAAAGAATAATCTGATTCACATATATGTAAGGAGGGGCACAATAGCCTAATTTAAACCGGGGACCTCCCAGCACAGTCTGTGGAAAGCGCTTCAAAAAGAACTCCTGTTTGTAATCATTCAGCAGAGGTACATCTGGACCCATCCTTATTACTCAGGAATGCTGGATCAATATCATTTTTCCTGTAAGAGAAGAGAGAGAAAAAAGAAAGAAACATTACTGAATCTGGAACTCAGAACATATTCAGGGAATTCTTTGGTCCTGTTTTCATTTACTAAGTTATAGTGGAATTCTGACACGTTAGCAATAGTAGATATCATCCTAAAGCACCAACAGAATCTGCTAGAAACTAGCAAATGCCTAACGAAACTACTAAGCAAACACTTAAAATGGAAAAGCATTATTTATTTTAAAATAAAGAATATGTTCACTTTCTGAAGCTTTAGGGAACAAATAAAACATATAATCAGTTCTTGGGGTATGATAAAACCACTCATCTCCACACCAGAACACCTTCCTAAAACTGAATTTTTTTCCCCATCCAGTCTGATTATAATCACTTCTTGCCACAGACCTCTAATTCAAATTAATCCTATTAAGGATCTTCACAAACAAACAGAAGAGTCAGTGATTTCACTGAATAGCCACATAAGTGCAAGGATACAGTCACATCGAGGTCCCTGTAAAAATCAAAGCCTTATGAAATAAACTAACTGTAAAAAAAAATAATTATTAGTAGAAATGTTAAAAATTGTTTTCCACATCAGCATTTTTACTGTCCTACACAGCCTAGTTGCAGAACAGGATCTCACTGTACTAAGCACTACACAAGACATAAAACAAACAGTTCACTTTCCGCTTCCTAAAACAATAAAATAAAAAAAATAAACACAATACTTGTGAGTTGTAGCAGAATCGGCATATATGCTTGTGTGCCAATGGAAAAAGATGAAAAGAGGAAAAAAGATACCTGTAAACATTTACAATGAATCATCAAATTGAAATCAGATATGACCACTCATTTAGGCATGATCAGGCAACGCAGAAGTAATGAATGTAAGAAGGTAACTATGATATTCAAATATAATTTTATGCTACTAGTCACAAAAGCAAGAATCCATGAATGACAGGTAGAAATACTCAAGCTAAGAAACAGGGTGATAAAACAGCACAAAAATGCAGTGCTAAAGCACTTCATTAATAATAATTCTAAAAACAGAGATGCTGGTATGCATTTGGAGTTGCACAAGTACTGAAAAGCTGACTTTCTTCTACTGGACCTGTAAAATCTGATGAATACCTATTAGCCATCATTACTGATATATTAAAAATTAAAGACTCCCTGCCGTGGCGTTTCCAAACTACTGTGATCCCTTCTTTATACAATACTAAATGCTTTTAGGTGCTTCTGAGACCCATTTACTCCTCAATAAACAGTTACCAGTCACTTGACTGTAGGTAGATACTGGCCATCACAGGACTAAGTTAGAAACAGTGCAAATGAGAGAGATTAAGGGCCATTCATACGCATTATCACAACTGGAAATTTGCATTCAGGGTCCACGAAGTCAATACACTCCACAGTGAAAAGCAGGACCCCACAGGCTCCGTAACTACTCTCCATGTAGGCTGTGGAACAGCTTTTATTTTTTTTTTTTTTGCTTACAAATTGGAATTTTTACACATAGAATACTGACTATGGAATATTGAAACCATAGAGGTTTTTTTGGACATACTGTTTCAAGTCACTGAAAGTTTCTTAAGGGAAGGAGAGGGCAGCAGTCTTAATGGAAAAGACACATGTTGACAATGGAGAAGGGAATTCATTGCAGTCAGCTCAGGAATTTGAAAATGTAACAGGGACACACCCAACTAAAAACAAATTTCAATGTAATTAAAGAAAAAAAAAAATCACAATTCAGCCAATCTCGTTTAGAAAAAGAAACACTGCTTAGAGGGCTACATAGGCCATAGGCATGAAACTAAGTTGCTGTGAAAGTTACACACCATAGGAGATTCTTACGCACCTAAATGATACAAGCTGAGTTTTTAAAAGAGATGTAGAACCATAATGTCCATACTTTTGGGGCAGCTGTGGTTTTCTGCTCTAAGAAGGGCTATTTTTGTTTCAAGTTTGAATCTGCATTTGTGTTTGTCAGTTTATATTGCTAACAAAATGTTAACAAAACATTCCTCTTACAGTTTCTGTGTAAACAATAGACATCTTTGTGTGAGACAAAAAAAAATGTATATAAACAATATAGTTCTACTTGGCTATACTCCAAAACAAGCCATAAAAAGATGTGAATTTATTTATAAATGAAAATACTAAGACTGAAGCTCACAAACTATGGAAATAGAAATACCCTCGACTATCCTTCTGGCTTCCAAATAGCCAGGTAGCACATAAGGACTTCAAAGAGGCGCTCATGTGTGTCTTGTTATTTCTGTGCAAAGCCCTAGCAACAAGACTCCCCACATGAGTGAGTGTTTACAGGACCTGGCTTCAATATACATTCCTAACACACAGGACTGGCCCAACTTTGACAACTGGCCTGGTTACCCAAACAATCCGCACCACAACAGTTTGTCATCACCAGCAGTGATCCATGCGACTTCAATACTATCATAACAAGGATGGTAAAAGGACTTTAACACCACAAAGTCATTTAACATGTCCCATTCCCCCCCCCCCCCCCCCCGCCAATATTCTATGTCCTTATTACAAAAAGAAACAAAACAAATCTTGCTCAAATTCAGGCAGAAATTCACAGGAGGGCATGAATTTTTGTCTAAACGACCGTCATCCTTCACGTCCACTGACAGCAGATCAGCTCTGTGCAGTTTGGTTTTATTTCAAGCAGATTACAGGAGAAGAGGTGTACAGCTCTCAGCTGTCTAAGCTGCCGAAGCACATAAGGCTTAAGAATACTTACCTCAGTGGTCTTCGAGGTCCCTTTGTGCAAGACTGAGTGATGGTTATAAACCACCTGCTAGCACAGGAGGGAGGAATGCCAGCGTGGGAGGCACGGGGCTGGGCTGTGGACACCCCCTGCCCTGACACCCACACCTCTACAAAGACTCAGCTGTGCTGCAGGCCAGCAGGGAACCAGATGGAGCAGGCCGGGGGCCCTCTCCTCAACGGTATCCATGCCAACCCCCAGCAAGACCAGGGGATGAAGCGTTTTAGGCCAATGGGCTCCAGTTATGGGAACAGCGTCCCGGGACAACTTTGGGAAGAGCTGCTGACCACCTCCTTCTCGAGGCACCTCTGCACCTGACCAGAAGGGCTCCCACCAGAGCCACCACACCTTCTACCCAGCCATCTCTCCTCCGGATGTTCTGCAGGAACAGAACTAATCAACTCAAACGACCAAAAATAAAGCCTGTACTGTTTTTAACTCCTGAGGGGATGGGGAGCCCAGGCAGCCACCAGGCCCGCCGAGGCACCGCCAGTGGGGAGACTCAGAGAAAGGTAACGCCGGTCAGAGCCAGGCGGGACGCGCTATTCCCGCACCGCCGCCTCCCCGCTTCAGGGAGGCCCTGACGCCTCTGCCTGCTTCGGTGAAGTGCTCCGCGGCGTTCCGGATGCGGGGGGAAGCGGGCAGGTGGGTGCCTGCACCACTGCGGCAAACGGCCGGGGCAGGCGAGAGGCAGCCACGGTAAAGAGCCTCTGCGAGGCGGGAACCTACCTCTGGCCCAGGCTCGGAGTAGGTCAGGGGCTTTGCGGGAAGGGGGGAGAAGCGGAACAGGGCTGAGTCTGCGGCGGGAGGAGGAGGAGAAAAGGGAGGAGAGAGGAGGAGGAGAAAAGGGAGGAGAGAGGAGGAGAATGGCGGAGCGCTTCTCCCCCCGCCCAGGGCTGTCTTGAGGGAGTGTGAACAGAGCAGTCCGCAGCCAGCCACT
>VYZM01015995.1:274781-305968 GCA_013398915.1 Dromas ardeola
CCCGCCCCCTTTTCCCTCCCCTCGGCCGCCGCCGCCGCCATTTTGCCCGCCTGAGACAGCTGGTGGCATCGAGGAGCTGCGGGGGTCCCTGCCACCTGCGGGAAATGGCCCCGGCCAGCAGAGTGGTAGTGGGTGGCTTCTCCAGGTGTTACCAAAGGATATCCCTGAAATAT
Source organism: Dromas ardeola (assembly GCA_013398915.1). Lineage (NCBI taxonomy): Eukaryota > Metazoa > Chordata > Aves > Charadriiformes > Dromadidae > Dromas > Dromas ardeola. Next base: position 274,955 of record VYZM01015995.1, read on the forward strand.
TATTCGTAACTAGTGATGAAAGGCACTTATGTGTATTCTCACAAGTAATGAGGATTCTGTCCTTGAATTCATCAAGCATGAGCTAATGAACTCCTAATCAAGGGAGTCAAGTAGTGTGTCATTCTTGAGGAAGCACATCGAGCATAAGGACCTTGAGGATGGTACTAGTCTACATGTTTTGAGAAGTTGAGTTAACTTGGCAGGAAAGTGAAAATTCTTAAGTGTCTTAAGCTGAACTACCTTCATTATAATACTAAAATCACCCCCATAGGTCAAGAAGACCCTTGCTCAGGTGAAGGCCCTTCACTTGAGCATGCATGGTAGCTATAACTTGATGGTGTAATCATATGTAAATTACTAACCAAGTATAGGTAGGAGGTACTAATACTATAATGATGTTGTAAGATGTGTATAAAAATCACGTGGAGAGTTCTGGTGGGGGTGCATGATAGGAGGAGGGATCACCCATGCATCTGGTGCAGTAAATAAACTAATGTCAGCTTTCTAAACTACAAACCTGGTTTAGAGAGTGATAGTTTTGGTATGGATTTTGGTAACACAGGCGTCTCTTTGGCAGGGCCGGCACAAAAGCTGCAAGTGGCAGGCGAAGGCGAGGGGCTGACTGCCTTCCCGCTCCCCTGCGGTGGGGCTGCCACGAGCCCAGTGGCCCCTGGCCGCCCTGCCTGCCCGCAGTCCCCTCACCGGTACGGGTTTCTACAGCTGTGCTTCCCACACATAACCGTTGTCCTTCTGTTGTAAAACTAGGCGTGAGGCATCTCTCTCTCTAGCTGTGGCCTGCCAGCAGGTTCCTGAAGCGAAGGAGAAGAGAGAAAGGGTGAAGAAAATCCCTCGGTCCACAGAGGAGCTGTGGCAAGGCAGGCAGGGGCTCCCTGTGGCCGCCATAGCCAGCCGTGAGCCAGGCCTTGTGCCTCCTGGGGCCCCTCTGCCTACATCAGTCCGTGTCCCCCCTGCCAGCAGTCCAGCTTCTGGAGGGTGGTCTCTCTTTAGTTGATTAATTCCTCACCCAGATAGCTTTGGTTTCCTCAAGTTCCTTTCTGTGCCTCTGAGAGATGGCATGGAGGTGTCAGAGGTTGTTTTTTCATCACTTTTTTATTCGTTTCAGTAAGCTTCCCACATTAAAAAAACTGCAAAACCAAATTAATTAGTCTGTTTCTTTAATTATTACAACATTTAACATTAACATTCAATAGGCAACATTCTAGTATTATATTAAAACATTTAGCACAAATACTCAATCCACAGCATTCTGACATGATACTAAAATACTCTTAAACGTTTCCTTAATCTTGAATGTCAATGGTCTTTCTCTGTTTAACTAATTGGAGGTGAGAACACTGATTCTAGCCTCAGGTAGAGGAAAATGCATTCTCACTTTTCTTTTAGGTTAAATAAACTTGAGCATTCACTGGCAAATTGAAATGTAAATCCAAATACTGCAATACTACTTAGCACTTCAAATTACACCCATTAAACATTGACAATATTTAATAGAGTGAGCATGCTTAATATAATTTATATCTAATAAATTTAAAATTTATAACTCAGTCTGTTCATTAGAGCACCAGGGCATGCATATGTCTACCTTAACATCTATGTTATAACAATCACCATATAAATTTTTATAAACAGTTATATCCATTTTGATCTGAATCCCTAATAAAATTTAACACACAGGCATATGCTGAGAATTTTAGATAGACTAAAAGAATTATTGTAATCAATTTAATTCTTATCAGAAGCATCAGAACCTTTTTGTTGGTCTGTTAATCTTTATTCTTTGCAGATAATAAAAAGGCTGTTAGATTGGGCTATCCAGTGTAAAACCTTGGAAATGCTAGCAAAGAAGAACGTTCATTTACTTTTACTGACTTTCTTTTAAATGAGGTTCAATGGCACAAATGATACTGAAGTCCAGCCTGCTGGACGACAAAAGACAAATATCTCAAACAAACTGTATGTTTTTCTCAGGATCCTTGATTTAGGATATATTCACCTTGTCCTTCAAATGTTTCTGTTGCAGTCCTATTAAAATAAAGTATTTTTATGTCTTACAGATATTCCAAGATAAATAGCGTCTCTGTACAATTCACTAAAGGTCTGTAGCAGGGATTTACTCTTTGTTCACAAGTTTCGTCCTGTACTAGTTCACCAATTCAGTTACAATTTTGTGAAGATGATGATTCTGTTCTGGAATATGTAAATCCTAAATAGCAATTGCAGGAGGGGAATCAGACATTAGATTTATTTCTTTGCAAGTTTGGCTGCTTGTGTTTCAAAACTCAGAGAAGGCTTCTTGCCTGTCCTCATTTCCTATGATTTCTCCCTTGCTCAATAGAATAAATCACAATTTCAGTCAGTGTAAACTCCAAGATACTAACTGGAGAAGGGAGCATACTAATTTATTTCTGTTAAGAGTTCTCAGAATTTTCTTGGTCAGATAAAACGTGCTAACAGAGTAATGTGTTCTAGGTAAATTCTGCCAACCTCCAGCTGTCTTTTGCAGATTATCTCACAATATGTAACTGCAAGCATGTGAACTATCCCGCTGAAATTAATAGGACTCCTGATCTGCTTAAAATTAAGATATACATAAACTATTTGCAGACTTGGGGCTTGGTTTTTGGCTTGCTTCTTTTTAGTTTGTGAAAGGGATATTAGTCCTGACTCCCCAAATAATCATTTTGCCTGTTTCCATATTTTTCAGGTTTATTTTGTTTAGAATGACGCATGCAGTAGCAAATATTTTTCTTACTGACCTTTCTTCTCTTTAAAGATAACCCCAAAAGTGATTTTTGGTTTGGAATGCATCTTTATACAGTGGTAAGAGTACAAGAAACAAATGCTTTATTGCATTTACTGATTATTAAGGAAGACAGAGCTTGTAGGAAAATATTCTTTTAAAGAGAATTAGTGCTAGGTAAAAAAAAATGGTTACTTTCAAGTCAGATCATGGAAGTTATTTATCCTCTTTTTCCTGATGCCCAAAATTAATTATTGGTATGTTGTGATCTGTAATCTGGCATTCCCAAGCAGAAGATGTCAGAGTGAAATCTGATTCCTTGTTTTACTCAGGCTTTTTGTTCCACATCCCATACCAAACCCATCTTGCGTTTGTCTGTGTGACTTTTTAGAAAGCTGCGTGTTCTGGATGTATGTTATCCTGACTATGTTTCTATGGCTCCCTTGGAAGTAATGCCTTTTGACGATATGGCCTTAGGCTGGCAGAAAACATGACATACTTGGGAGCTTGCTTCTTTCTGGATAACTTTATCCCTTTAAAATAAACTTTACGAAAAAGGACCCCATTCTTACATGTGAAAGATAGCAATTTTTTCCTGAAGGCAAAGGCTTTTGATGACAGTTTGGAACAACCATTAAGAGTTCAAGGGTAACATTCATCCATGTCATGAGTTTTATCAACTGAAGTATCAACTCCCATTCAGCTACCCTTCCTGTATGGCAGCTAAGCATGTATTTGAAATAATTTCAGAGTTGATACCTAGATACTTATTATGACATTAAAGCAATATAAAAGTATTTCTTATCAGTTTAGTTTTGTGTGTAATATGGTTTGGATTTTATGAGAACTGTATTCTTCCAATATTGCTGTCCCTGAAGGATAAAACAGTCAGAGTTTGCAGGTTTCCTTTTAGTTTGTGTAGAATATACTTAAATCAGGAGCTGTGAGTTGAATTCCTTTTGTTGTTTAAGCAAAGTTTTCCTTTTTTTTCATCCTTGTATTTAATGCTGAAAACCTCTCGATCATGGAAGCGATCTAGTTAAATATTTTATGTTTTGGGAAAGACTCACTTGCCTGGAAATCCTTTCAATTGCTGTGGTTTGAAGATCTATCACTGATCTGAGGAGAAAGGGACAGAGAAAGAATTACAAATTGCAAATCTGTGTACTACTAGAATCGTAAGTGACAACTGAGGATTGACTATGGGATATTCTGCATCTTTAGTTTGACAGGTCATGCAGACTTCACAGTTGTCAATTATACCACAGTCCGTGGCCACACAGATGTGATTATAAATGGAGACAGATCATGTGCAAGACACTCCACTCCAGCAACACACAACCTTTTACTGCTAGAGCTTAAGCACAATTTGTAGCTGCCACAGCAGTATTAAAAGTTTGTATCGTCTACATGTAAGGCAATGTACCCTATGTCCTTGAGCACTTCAACAATTAAGAGCGGTCATTTTCACATGCAGTAGTTGTTAAAGACTGGGTTCAGATCTCTACCATCAGGCATCCAACTTTGCAATCGCTTAAAAAAATATTCTTGACCAAAAAAATTAATTCAGAGATCTAAGTGAGACATTGCGGCTTTGTGCAAGATCGGGAACAGAGTGAAGTAGGTGTCTCTGGAGGATAGTTTGGTGCTCACTAGGTGAAGAGCTGCTGATGTTAGCCATTAGGAAACATCACTGCAGGAGCAGGTCTGAACTGCTGTCTTAGTGCATCTGATTTGTCGTTGTGCATAAAGTGCCTCCATCCACTTGGAGCGGTGATGCCGCTGGCAGGGCTGGTACCTGCTTAAGAAGAACTAAAAGGCAGCGGTATGATGCCAGGAACTGCCTTTTGTGAAGTAGGCTAGTGACTGCCCGCCCCAGGAGGAAGGAGGCCAAGGATCTTCTTAGCCTGAAAGAGTCCAACTCACTGCACCACTCCGTAAAAGATGTCGTAACCATGAGGCTGCAGACAAGACTATGAAAGAGCCATTATCTGCTATTGTAGTAAAATCAGACTAGAGAGGGAGCCTGATCCCATCATCCAAGGACGAGTATTTCCCTTGTGTGCCTGACTTAAAGTATTAAGTAATCCTTACCTGTTGCTTCTAATTATGTCTTCAGAAAAGTAGACCAGCAATGGAAGATCTCAATGTGAAGATTCTCACTTGAAATTTCCACATTATGGAGAAGTTCAGCTATGGTGTCTTGGTATACACCAGAATCATCACTTGCTCCTACAGCATTAGAGACCATTAGGTCTGCTGATGAATCTCCCACACGGAGAAGAGATCCACTGCCAGCCATCAAAATGCTTCCCAGGAGCAGAGCTGACCCTTCAGAGATCTTCTGGGTGGCAGTATTGAATAGTATGCTTAGACAGTAAATGAACATTTTGGGTGATCTGGTAGCTCTTGAGAAGAGCTTGTGAGCATGCCTCTGTTTAAGCCTGTCCAGGTCCATTGTAAGTAGTAGAACAATATATATATATAGACACAAATGGTAAAGTCTTGTTCTGTGCTGGTGCTCAGCACACTGCAATACTGTTAATTAAGCTTTGTTAGTTTGATGTCCAGTTTTTCTGACATGGGTTTTGATCTCATCTTGCAGAATTCTAAAACTCTGCCTTTTTTCTTTGTATGCGCAAGTACATTTAAAAAGGAATTTCATAATTTCTTTGTGTCCAGCTTCTCTAATAAGGTTGGACAGATTCTCACAGTTTCTGTTGCTAATATAATTCCTGGCAAATAGAGCAGAAGGTTCAGGAGAACAAAAGAAATGATCTAATTTTAGTAATGGTGCAGACTGAGTCTGTCATTTTTCTCTCTCTTTTATCCTCTTACCCTTTCTGAATGTCGGAACCTCTCCCAGCACTGCCTCTTTTCAGTTTGAATTGAATTCTTCTTCTTCATCAAGGACTGGGCATGAGGAGGTTTTAGATACTTTTCTGAACAGAAGCTGGAGTATTTGAGAGGCTTGTCAGTGAAATTCTGACTTGTCACAGGTAATTTGCTAAGAATGAACCACTTCCAGCAAAGCTGTTTTTGCAAATTAGGAAACCTTATATCTGAAATTTCACTTAATATGTATGTCATATTTCTATTATCCATTTTAAATCTTAAATTGAAGTTCGAGTCTATTACAGTATAAAGACAATAAAGGAATTTAGTTTCAGAATGACAAAGAGGATTGTGTTTAGTGTAGTAGGTCTGCTCAGCTTGTAGGTACTCAGACCTCTATCCAGTGAAGTTCTTTGGCCTGTACATATTTGAAGTATGCAAATTTCTGTAGAAGCCTTAACTTAAAATGTATTCTTTCAAAGGCAATGGAAATACTAACATGTTTTAAATTAAATGTATGCTTAAAAACCTTGCTAGGTTTGGATCTCGAGGGATTGTTCTAGTGAAGAACAAGTTATGCTTGTCTCAGTTGACCATTATTCTTGTGCTTCTGTTTTGGATGTGAGGAATAAACAGGCTGTATTTGCAATTTGGAGGATGGCAATTGTAGATATCTGATGTGCAGTACTGGACAAGAAAGCAGAGTAAAGAATAACATGGGTAGAAGTGAAAATTGCTTGAGCAGTAAAAAAATGCAGAGGACATCCTTTCTCAGATGTTAATTTATTGAGTGTGCAACAAGAACACTGGTATGGTTAGAGATAAATTATAGTGCAACATTTAGTGACATAATATATTACAAAATGAAAAATAAAGCCAGTCTAAAGATTAGTTTTGTTCCTGAACAGGTCTATTTAAACAACCATGTCAAACTTGATTAAAAATGTGCAATCATTTTTTAAAAGAAATCATTCCTTTATATCTAGCTCCAGTTTGTTTCATTTCATGTCATCTGTATAGAAGAGGGCGGACAAGCATTGCAATTAAATCTATAAAACCTAGAACCATATTCACGTTAAAATAACTTCCTGTGATTGATGTAACAGACCACACTATTAGGCCTAAAATTGGGCTTTGGAATACACATTATGTAGTTTAGAATAGTATTTTCATCTGCAGATGCTCAGTAAATAATTAGGCAGAAATACACTAGATGTACTTTAGAATAGTATTTTCATCTGTGGATGCTCAGTAAATAATTAGGCAGACCTCCTCCCCGAACTTATGTGACGGACTTAAAAACTAGGCTGACTGATTTTGAGACGGGAAGAGTACTGCGTCTCAGCTTTGTGTCTTTATGTGTCTTCACATTGTTTTTTCTGGAATCGTTAGATCTGAAAAAAAATGAAAAATGTATTTCAGGAACTGGAGCTTAAAAAAGCCCTCTGCCAAATAGGCAAGGTTTGCAATGAAACCTCCCTTATCTCCACCAAGCAGCTCATCATGTAACCAGGAAATGGAAGGGAAGGACCATTCTCATTCCATTTCTGCTTTTCCATGCATGAAGAGGTTTGGATGGTTGCACCACGTTTAGCATCAGCTCAGCTAAACGCAGCATTCAGGCTGGGATAATGTCCTGTACCAGCCTGCGGGGCTGGACTGGTCAGGTTGAATGGTGGTGGGGAATGGCCACACAGCAATGTGGCTGTCCCCCATGACACAGTCTTCTGTGCCTATTGCACCACGCAGCGTCAACGGGAGTCATCTGCCCCCTTTGTCCTCTCTCTTTCCTGCCACAGTAAATACACGCGTGGCTGCCAGCCCACCCCTTTCCAGCAGTGCTCGGTGTTGCTTATCCCTCGTCTCTTTTCTGGCCTGGTGCCTGGCCATTACTCCCACTCCACCTACAGTCATGGAACAGTACAATATTTCTATTAAAATGAATTTTCCTGACAGGAGCCAGGTGGAAGACTAGAAATGGAAGAAATGTACTTTCCCCGCAGTACAAGAAGGTCAGCTCCCCCCAGGCTTCTCTGCTGGGTACACTGTGACCATCTTCATGGTTCTTTCCTATGTCTGGCATATGTTTGTCACAGGATGATTTTCTGGCCAGGCTAAGGCATCCATAGTCCTTTTGATGCAACAGAGCCTGCAGCACAGGCTGAGTCACTATTTCAGCCAGTCCTTCCCATTGCTATCACATGCAGCTCTTACCAGGGTGCTAATACTGTGGCTAATGATGTCTATGTTCCTGAGGCACATTAAGAAATCTGGCGTATAGCCCACCGCTAGAGCTCAAATTCTGCAACAATAATGTTTACGTTGGCAGGCCTTCGAACACAAACTTACATTCACTCCAGCTGGCTGGTGTGATTCTAGCAATTAATTCAGCTTTTCCAGTGGTAAGAGTTTGTTGATACAGCTTGTTGCTCTTCCTGTTGCAAAGCACATCAATAACTTGGAAAAAAACTGGCTAGGCAGTCACAGAATCACAGATTGCTGAGGTTGGAAGGGACCTTTGGAAGTCATCTAGTCCAAGCCCTGCTTAGAGCGGGTCAGCTACAGCAGGCTGCTCAGGGCTGTGTCCAGTTGGATGGAGACTCCACAGCTTCTCTGGGCAACCTGTTCCAGTGTTTGACCCTGGTAAAAAAAAAAAAAAGTAAAATCTTTTTCTGTTTAAATGGAATTTCCTGTACTTCAATGCATGTCCATTCCCTCTTGTCTGGCACTGGACACCACCAAAGTCTGTCCCTATCTTCTTACTCCTTCACATCAGGGGTTTATACACATTGGTAAGATCTTCCTGAGCTTCTCCAGGCTAAACAACCCCCAGCTCCTTCAGTCTCTCCTCATATGATGGGTTCTCCAATCCACTAACCATCGTCGTGGCCCTTTGCTGGACTTATTCCAGTATGTCCATGTCTCTCTTGTTCTGGAGAGCCAAGGACTGGACCCAGCACTGCAGATGTGGCCTCACCAGTGCTGAAGAGAGGAGAAGGATCACTTCCCTTGACATGCTGGAGATGCGCTTCCATATGCAGCCCTGGAGGCTGTTGGCCTTCTTTGCTGCAAGGTTACATAGCTGGCTCATGGCCAGCTTGTTGTCCACCAGGACCCCCAAGGCCTTTCCTGCAAAGCTGCTTTCCAACCAGGTAGCCTCAACCTGTACTGCTACTTGGGGTTATTCGTCTCTGGGTGCAGGACTTTCCAATTCTCTTTGTTGAACTGGACGAGATTGCTGTTTGCCTGCTGTAAGTCTTTGTAAAGAATCACTTGGGATAGAGCTGGAGGGATGGAGATTTAGGTGTCTCAGGTTCACACAAAGTCCGTATCGTTAGTTATCTGATTTTTTTCCTCATGACTCTGCCAAGACCAAGTCATCATCCTGAGCTCTGGAGGCTGTCAGAAATCTGAAATGAGAGCAAACGCAATCCATACAAGGATTAGCTGTATAAGTTTATATAGAAAGAGGTACTGGAGGTATTTAATTCTCCATGTTGTAATCTGAGTCCTAAAATTCTGTATTTATAGCATTTCATTTTTAACAACAGGAATTCTGCCCAAAAATAAATGTGTGTAAATGGAAGCTTCTTGGTTATGAATGAACCGCTTATTTTCTGTGTATATATATATAACTGAAATCCATCTTTTCCTCTGTATACAGTGTTTCTTCTGCAAGGTTCTTCTTTCCAACAATAAGGCCTCACTGCCTCTGCCCTCAGCTCACCCATGGTGAGGAAGTAGAGTGTCCATGTTGTTTCCCAAGTATACAAAATATAGCAAAACACTGGCTGTGAAATGTCACTGACTGGAATCACCATCAGATTGCCGAATGTCTTGAATATGTCAAATTTTTTTTTTGCCTTTATCATGTTGCCTGTTACTTTGGGGGTGGTAGGGACCTAAAGCCTCATGGAATGATAGAGGTCCTGGTTTCTTCCTTGATTTTTGCCACTCACGTTGGACAGTCGTTAGTTCACGACATGGATTTACACCCAACTGGGCAGATTTGTTACTTTGGGCCCTACCTTGAATCCAGACTTTCCGGTGTACAATGGATGGTTCAGTCAGTGCATTAAGGACATTGGGAGCGTAAATCCTGGTTTATGGGGAGTCAATACTGAATATGCCTTTGTGTTGGAGGCAGCCTGTATTTTCAACTCATTTGGAGGTCAGGAGTACCCAGGCCTGTTTTTTCACCCACACTGAGAAATTTGAGCACATTCAAAACCTTCTAGCTACCTTTTTTTACCCAAACTCACTGAGTAATTTTTAACAGATAAATGTAGTTTACTTATTTTTTTAATTTACCTCTTTGGTTTGAAATTTCTTTGTTTTCCTTCAGGTTTTATGCTGCAAATTTATCAATAACACCAAAATTTAAATTTGTCAATAAGGTGTGCAACCAAAACAACAACATATAAAGTGGATGTAGCAAAGAAAAGAAGCAGAAATGTTGCTAAAATTTATTCAGGATATTTACAATTAATCTGCTCACTCCTAACTTCACTGTTCTTCACTCCTAACTTCACATTCAGGACATAGGGTATTCGTGGCAAGGTAGTGTGAATCTCTTCATGTTCACGGAAATCTGTCCTGCAGACATTAACCCCTCAGCTCCGCTCCCTGGGTGGGTGGACATAGCCCAGCACCTTGCTGTCTCTGTGCCCTGCAAATACAGTGCCCCACGCCTCCCAGCTGGAATGCTTCAATTTGGAGGGTGGAAGAATGGCCTGGTGTTTTAAGTTACTGGATTGAGATACTTCCAGGCTAAAAAAAGTGAAAAATTGTTTTCTTTGAACAAACATGGTTTAATCTGACCTTCAGTAAATCTGCTAACTTCAGTTTTCCCCCTGCAAATTAGGTACTGTCAGGCTAGGTTGATTGGATACCTGGTGGTAGGAGGGAAAACCTAATTATTTTAAAAAAGACCCAAATCCTGCTTCACAGACAGAGCTCATCTCTTGTGAGTAGGACAGAGTTATTACAGGAAACAGCAGTAGTCATACTAATGATAGGCTCTGGTTTGTTTAAATAGGTCCTGTTAACATTTAAGACTTTTTTCCCCTTTTAAAATTTCCATTTTGAAGTCAGATGATTCATGATAATATGTTTTTCCTTTTGTGGTTAACACGTTGACCCAGCATCTCGGCAGCAGCACTGAGAAGCCGTGGTGGTGAATCCAGGTCCTCAGGTCTCTGATGGAAGTGCTCCCTGGGATTAAGGAGGAAGCGGAGGTTTTAATGAAGCATACTCCATTCTTCGAAGGGGTGAAGGGAGGTAAGGGAAGCTCCGGTTTGCTTATGCGATTATTGCTAATTACTGTAATTGAACATCCTCATGACAGGAATATTTGGTGCCTGAGGTAAAGCTTGTTTGCTTACATTCCTTTTTTTGAACTGTCTTGTGGTGCCCTCTCGAGGTAGGAGAGCAGCCCATTTTATTTGCTATTTTATGGCAGCTGAAACACAAACTGGAAACACAGAGCCTGGTGAAGAAGCTGAGAAATTGCTGTTTGCTTTGAAAAACAAATTAAATTTGCTGTAACTCGATGCAAAGCCAATGTTTTTTTGGATTCCCATTTAAAAAAGCATGCCTATCCCTTTGCCTCCAGCTTTTCCACTTAGAAAGGACAGAAAAAGCATGGGAGATACTTCTTCATAATGCCGTGAGGCCACAAAGGTGCATTTCATGGGCAATGCACCTTTGTGAAACGCATTTCATGCATTTCATGCCAGCTGATCATTGCAAGGTTAAAGGCTGGCTGTTTCCATGCAGGAAGGGAACGCATTTCCCACAACGTGCCCCTGTGCCCTTGAAGTTTAGCAAAAAATGCATCAAGAAATGCTGACATGTTTGGATACTAAAGTGGATTATGAAACCTTGACATATTAGGAAGGCCAGCCTTTGGGCTCAAGTCAAACAGAGGGTGTTGTGCTTGTGAGGAAGGTTTGTGAGTGAGGTACTTATCCCTTCTGGTTGGGGGGAAGCCAAGTGCCTTGGATGTGATCACCACATTACTGTGAAGAACCACAAGCTGTATGTTTCTCTTTAAAAGTGACTATTAGATGCTTGGTCTTGAAATATCTCTTGCCAGGTGATAGCAGATTCCAAAAATGCCTCATCTTAAATCCAACAAGGAGCAAGGATTGGCAATGTTGTGGGTCCTCAAGAGTCAGTGAATTAATCACTTTTGGTTTGGACTGGGATAGGGTTGATGCTGAGTGTCTGTGGTAAGGGCAGCCTGTTTGAGAGACAAGCATGCTATGGGTGCACGCTGATTTATTAGTAGTCTCCCTTACAGCTGAGTAGGATATATTTCACCTCACTGTGCAGCCTCTGCCATCACCTTCTCACAGGATCCTACTGAGTTGCTCCATGCTATTTCTTTCTGATCCCATTCAATGCAGGTTTCAGGAGAATAGACACAGGACCCAATTGCTGGCTGTATTTTATTAAAGCCTGAGTCCTTTCAGACCTCCTTACCCTTCCAGGTGCCCTAACAGCAACGATCACCATGAAGTCTGCTATGTCCATTTGACCAAAACTCTGTTTCTTTGTTCCCGTTGTACCCTTCAGATTAGATGAGCAGAGAGTGCTTGGTACAGGCTTATGTTCAGACCTGGGAGCAGCAGAGGCTATGGCAGACCATGGAGGTAAGCGCAACAACGAGGCTCACCAACATGGTGGGGTGATGAATGCAACTACTTGTTTTTCTCAGCAAGTGGTGTGACACCTTTTCTCCTCCTGATAGCTTGACAGCTGTGATTTTCTGAGGCACCTGAAGCAGTCGGCACCTGGGGAGCAAGATTTTCTCAATGAAGTGTTTTTTGCTCTGATTTTCCTCTGCTGCTATTATAGACTGCAGACTTTTTGAACTACAGCCCCTCCTCCATCCTGTCTTTTATGTGCAGCTCAGTTTTGGAGTTCGGAAGGCTTTTCATGTGTTGATTTTGTGCTCATATTGAATACATCTTAAAAATACTTCTCTTTTAAATATCTCTGCTTCTCATAGATAACTTTTGATGGGGACATTTGGAAATAAATGTAAACAAATGCTGAACAACATGCTGAATCTGAAGGCATAAATCCCCTCCACAAAGCTGCAAATTGAAGACTCAAAGCTCCTGTTGTGTTGAAAAGAGGGACTCTTGGGCCCGACAAGGGGTAAGATGTTAATAAAACCTTTGTTTACTGTTACAATAGGGAACAGCTAAGTGTGGTTTGGGGTTTCTGCCAAGTTAACCCTGACTTACTCCCATTGTCACAAGTACTGCTAAGAAACCCCTTAACATGTTATTAAAGATAAAGAATGAAAAACAGTTAATACTTTTCATTTTGAATGCTGTATTTAAAGCAAAAGCTTTCATTTTAAAAACATCCTTTATTCCCTTTCCCTAGTTGCTAGACTAGGGGCTCTAAAGAAAATTCACATTTTATATGTCATTAACTTTCTTTTTGTAGGGAAAAAACAAAGCTAGCTTACATGGTCTGAAATTGGCACTGTCGTCAATATTACAGGAGTCTTATTTTCTCTAAGATGAAAGTGCAGGTGTTCCGAGTCCCCCCAAACACATGCTAACCTGGCTTATTTGATCGTTTCCTTCCCTGTGGTCTGTTGGCCTCTGCCCATCCGTGGTCTCTTGCCCTGTTGTTGTTAGTTCCTTGGGGCAGGAACTATGTGCAGCACATTCAGATCCATGACCGGACAGAATTGCTTATGATAATGTGAATAATAACAACAAAAAGCCATGGAAAAATAAGACAACATTCAATCAGCATTTCAACTTTTGATTTCTTCAGTGAATAAAGGCAAAAGAGAGACAGGTTCTGTCTGCAATCCCGCCTTTCATTTGCAAGTGTGCTATTAGGGAATCGGAGGCTACTCAATACATGGTCTTGGAAACCCTTTGGATGAGTATTAGGCTGTAGGAGGCATTGTTTTAGATGCGTCTCCATGAGAAGCTGATAGTAGTATGACCACAAATAGTATTATCTTGACAACTAGGGAGGAAATGAAGGAGAGAGGTGGTGGGGTGTACCTCAGTACTCTTTGGTCAGATTAGGATGTCTCAAGCATCAGACACAGAGGTCCAGTGGTGTCATGTTTAAAAGCAGGCTGGCAGAATACGCTGGGGTGATACTCACATTTCTTTCAGCCCTCATATCTTCCTCTGCTCTCCTTTGTGCCACCCACTCATCTTAGGAAAGGTGACATCTTTATTCTGGTAGAATTAACTAATCAAAATATGCTGTTGGTGATTTCAATTATAAATGTTTCCTCCCATTCTTAAAATTTTTCCACTTATTTTCTTGGCAGGACCTTGAGAATCTCTCCTGAGAGTTGCTTTCACATAGATATGCACAGAATAAATAGTTTATCTCCAGCTCCTGCTGACTTTCATGAATAATTTGATGTAAAAAGCTAAGTTGGACTTCTGCTGTGTCAGATAACTTGGGAGTACAAGCTTCTAATATTCCAGCCACAGACTGAAACAGACTTTCTGGTTTTAGAAGCCAAAGCAGCCTCTCTGGCTTCCACTCACCTGCAACCTTTCTTGGCCATTTCCTGCACCTTACCTTTCCCTCCTTTAGCTACCTGTCTGCTTCAGGCTCCCCAGAAAACAAGAGGGGCTCTAGGGCTTCAGCTGGCAGAACTTCTCTTGTGAATGAAAGCTGTCTGCTTAAACAAAGATTTTGTGGGACCTAAGACCGTGATTTTTACTGTTTCTTGTTCACCTCCACAGGTATATGCCAGAAAATACTGTGGTCACTTCTGAAGGTGAGGAGCTTGTTTTACGAGGAGTATTCATCTCCCCAGTCTCACTGAAGGCAAACAGAATTGCTTATCTGAGTAATGTCACGCACGTGCCTAGATGATTGCAAGAAACTGAAAGGAGTTGGGAGCAGAAATAATAGCACTACTCTATCTCTCACAGAGCAGCGCCAACAAAATAATGAAGCCATGTGAATAAAGAACCAACATAATAATCAAGCTTTAACCATTTTTGGAAAATTAGCACTTCTTCCATAACGGTAACGGCTGCTGGGAAAATGGTACAAAATATTAACTGTCAGGTTAAGCACACCTTAATCAACATGTGCCGAGTCCCACTGATGTGTCCTCAAACCTGTTACTTAAGTACTTGTTAAGGCCAATTAAATAAACAAAATTTTAAAGCCTAATAGCATAAACCACATAAATAACATAAAAGTGCCATAATGGTTGAATGGGTGGGTGTTTAGCCCTTCTTGATTTAAAACAGTGAAGTGAAAAATGTTGGAGCCCTTGAAGGTGATTTCGAAGACGAGGAAGTGACTGTGCTACACAAACAGCAATCAGAAACAATTAAGAGAACTGGGACAAGTGCCTCATTCTCTCCACAGACTGCATGGGAAATTGCACTTTACATTTCAGTCTCGTTGCATTTCAAATAAGGCCCCCCAGCTATGTCATTTTTCAAGTCCAACTCAAATCAAAAGATATTGCTTAAAATCTTCCTATTACTCCAGAAGTGAAAGGAATGATTGTCTATGCTGATGAGCCTGGAAGATTGTCTTGGAAAGAATTTGACAGTTTTGTCTCCCAGTCCCATTATAATGTTATTACTGCCCTGAAGAAGACTGACAGAGCCTGAATACCAGCGTAAGTATGGGGTAGTTTAGGATGGCTCTCTGCCGCCGCAGGTTTCGTGTTGTTTATCTGCACAGTAGAGAAACTGTGTGCATATGTTTTCCTTTGAAGCTTAATCTGATGAAGAATTTTAGTGAGACGGTGTAGTGACAAAAGAACAGAAAATACATGCAAGCTAAAATAAACCCCATAAAAATTGAAAGAATTAAAGTAGGGAAATTTGCAAATAATTATCCATGTCTAATTATAACCATATCTTGATGCATAATGCACAGCCCATGAGTGATACTTTTCCAAGAACTTTCTGATAAGCATGGAAAGGTTTCAGTACATGATTAAGAAATTTCGGATGTGCAGAAGTGGCCTTACTTTTGTAGCCTTCTTCCCAAAGACAATGAGCTTTCAGAGCTCTTGTAGCTGTTTTGGGTTGTCATAATATGGTATGGTGCCTAGAAATGAGCAGCTTAGTTTTTAAACATGCTTAAATACCAATTTAAGTGACTAAGTTTCCCCCGGGACATATGCTCATCTGCGTGTCATTTGAGTAATGCTGTAACTTTGGCTGGTATTTATCCTGTTAGTTATGAATAAGAAGTAAATGGGAAGTAAGATGAACATAATGGATTAAGTTATTAGAACATCAGTGCTTTTTTTATGTGATGCATATGCAAGACAGAGTGTTTACTTAAAAAAAAGGCCAAACAACAACAAAACAGTGGGGCTGGAGGAAGGGTTGAGAGCACGAACATGTGCTAGAGGCACTGCCTGGTTGTGCTGTCTTAGGCACAGTGCTTGGCTAAATGCCTCTGTCCATGTTTCCATCTTGCTGCAGCCTGGGAGTGCTGGAACCCTGAGGAATCCTACTCCCAAGTGCCACTTGCTTCCCGAGGCGGCCGTGGAGCTGCTCTGTCTTCATCTCAGGCTGTATGCTGGGGGAGCGTGTGGTGGCCCAGCCGCTGCTGCTGCCCCAGCACATGTTGGTGTGCAGAGGGATGCGGGGGGGACTCTGTGCTTGGGCCGACTGCCCGTGTGCTGCCCAGTAAACCTTCCCTTATCCAGCCCTGGCTTCTCTGCTACCGTCATGATAACTGTTGGAGGGGCTGTGTTGCATACATAGAAGTGATGCAAGCTTTGCCTTACAGCAATTTTCCCAAGGAAGTACCAATGTCAATTTCATCTTACTGTTTTCTTTGCATAAGGCACTTTTTTCTTTGAAAGTTTTTTTTTTTAAATGAAAAAGGCTCTAAATGTAGATGTTCAACTATAATGCTAATTAATAGAAAGTTGGTATAAGATCTCTTCACTCAGATACAATCAACTCTGCACAAACCAGGTCATTTTAGAAAACGAGAACCTAAATAAATTATTTCCAGATTAAAGATTTAAACTTTTACTTTTCACTTTATAACAATTGACCGAGAGATGAATTACAGTTACAGTGACAACCTAGTACTTGCTCTCCTCAATCCAGTACATAAGGTACTCAGATCTCTGGAAAAAAAAAAGTAATGCCTTTGATATGTGAGGGCTGCAGAGCAACTATGCACACTGAAATTAAGAGGAATTTGTAAAGGAAACAGGCTGCTTCTGAGCCAGGGATTGTAGAAGTCCTTTATAAATTGTGATGACCCCAACAAGAAGCCTTTCCCAGTGTCATAACAGAAAGCAAGTCCAGCTAGATCATTGATGCATGGAACTACACAAAAGAAAGAAAAATACTGAAAATCCATATTCACTGCTCTCAGAACCTTACCCCAGTACCCAGAGTCGCAACGGATAATGTCTCCAGCAGAAATCTCATTCACTTCAGTGGGACTTCCTTGGAGCATGGTACTACTTAAGTAACAATTGCAAAGTTGGGTCCTCACCTGCTTGTTTTAAAACAGTTTTAGCAAAAATATGTTTAGGGGCAAATTCTTGTCACAGTTAGACCAATGGGAGTTTTGTGACAGTTTCTATATTATACAACAGTATAACTTTTCTTACATTTTCATGTACCTCAAATATGATACTCCTAACTGGAAGGAACACATTTATGTGCATAAAATTATGTGTATAAAAATGAATGTTTATTATTTTATATTCACTAGTAACTCTATGGCTCTGCATTAATATCTCTCTGTTGTTTTCTGAAACAGAGCTGAAAGGCCAATGGGAGCAAAATACCAACCTGAGATAGCAATCTAGCAAGAAAAGCGGTGCTGTCACTGCAGAGGGACTTCCAGCAGAAGAAATGACACATTTACAGAGACTGTCAGCCCAAATCCATGTTGCTTTGGTATTCCGGATAAAGATCAGGCCAACTTAAGAGCTGGCGACATGCCACACAGACAGATGGACAGATTGTTGAGCAACACAGAGACCGTGCAGGAGCATCAAGTGTGGATTCTAAAGGCAGCATTCCCAGCTGGGAGACTGCAAACAGCTGGCCAGCCTGAATCTTTTAAAAACCATTTCTGTTTTAGGAAATGCTGCAGTTTGGTTGGTTCTAGATGATGTAACGTATTGAACAAACCAGGGGTAGGAAGGGGTATTGTTATTTAATGTTGATAAAATTGGCTTGAGTGGCACAAAAAGAAGGAAGTGAAGAAGGGACATTGCCGCTGAGCCCTGGGGAGAGTGAGGATGAGAAATGGTGATGGCATTTCGCTGTGCTTTTCTGTGGCAGGGCAAAACAGATCCCACACACTGCTTCGTGGAGCAGCAGAGCGAGTGCCAAAGCTGCTTGCTGGATGGGAAGGAGATGGGGAGGAGAAATCTCACCTTGGATTCAGAAACTGGAATTCATCATAAACTCACACTTCAGTCTTCCTCTCCAAAGAGGATCAGAGTCAGGGTAGGGGCACTGTGGGACAACTTTCCTGAGACAAGGGTAGCATTTACTAGACAGGATAAACTCGGCCTCTTGACTTATTATAGGCTGGAAAACCCAAAGGTGAAGACCTGATGCCAATGCATTTTGTTTCTGAGGGAAATAGTTTAAAAGATATTATCTGAATTTAAATATTTAGCTTTAAGCAGTTTCTTTCCTGGCACACCAAACTTTAGACAATTAAATTAAATTTGTGAACCATACGTAAAAATGGGATTGCTATATAGGAATTTGAATGATTGGTCCTCATGGGCATCAGCCTCCCTTTGACTTAAAATTTTTCTTCCCTTCTGTTTGCAAAATGGATAGGGTCTTCCCAGGCAGATACTTGATCCAGACAGTACTATATTCTGACTTCTAATAATCAGTCCAAGCTGCATTTCGAACACCACTTCTACTCCATTTTCTGTAATTCATTCATTATTTCTTCCAAAATCCTGGTTCGCCCCATGTATTTTGCCAGTGTTGATGCATATTGGGCAGTCAGGTCTAGAGTCATCTCAGGTTACTCTTGTTTGTGTTACTCTTGTTGTGAACTCAACTTATATTTAACGTGGGAATAACCGTCATAAAAGGTTAACACAAGGGAGAAAAGAATAAATGCATCCAGTGCACTCAGTACCATGTCCACTTACAAACAGGGCTAGAAAGGGACAGGATGAGTGAAGGGACTGATAAAGGGCACAAGCACCTAATTTTTGGAAGTGGTTTGGATTTGCTAAATCAGAAATCTATTACCAACTACAAGCACTGATTTATTGCTGGGTTCATCTCTTTACGTGCACCAAAGGGATAACAGAAAGCAGATAGCCTTGTTGGTGTTTGCAGAAGAAAGGAATATATTTACTTATCTGAAACTTTTGTTCTCACACATGCATATGATCAGATTAATGTGGGATCTGAATGGGGCTGTGCATGCGTCAATTACAAAAAACCACACCAGGAGTGTATTTTGATGGTGAAGAAAAAATGTAAAGCAGCACCTTTAATAAATATTAGCATATTACATAATTTTTTTAAAGTTCATGGAAGAAGAAACACCTTTCCATTAATGCACGTGCCTAAGACCATTGTTCTTCTGTCTGAGACAGAAACAACCAGTTCCTGTTAATTTTGCAGTGAGGTGGGCATGCAGCTACACTTTTTGGACTTCTACAGATTATGCTTACAAGCTTAATAACAATTATATGCCTACAGTACACTAAATAAAAGAAATACAGTGAAGGAACATAAAGGGTATGAGGCCATCAGCAAAATGTTTATACTTTAGGATGAAGTATATCAACAGTATATCTAAGCCAGCTGACCCATGAACACTGCTACTGCCATCTCAGGACAAAACTTTGGGACTTTCTTCCATCTTCCGTGGCCTCTATAGTTCCCACATAAAGGTAACATGCACAGAGGCTAGTGGTTGTGTTGTATCCAGGAGGGCTCTGATTTGGATCATCGGAGGCCCAAGACCATGTCTGTCAGCGTAGACGTTATCTAATGGTTGGCTCTATCTTGACTTGCAAAGATCAAGTGCAGAACACTGTGCACCACCAGCAGAGAGAAAGAAAACATTACTGTGACCCCAGCTCTACGTCAGTGATGTCTCAAAGGGGTGAATCCGGATTTAAGTCTGCCTTGGCTTTTTTAAGGTCACTGATTCTCTCTAAAGAAACAAAAAACCACATATTGTGTGCGCACAAACACACACACACACAATAATTAAAAGAATTAACATGGAAATTAGGTTGTGTTGCAAATCAAGATTCTTGCTAAGTGGAAACTTGCCATATGCTCTCCAACACTAGACACAAAGAAGAGCCATTCTACTAACTTAAACCTCGGGTTTTCTGTAGGATTGAAGTGTACATTGCTGTCAGTTGGCTTGTTTAGTTTAGAATATTAATGTTTATTTTGGGGACTGAATACCAAAGTTACTTTGAAGAAGTTTTTGGAAACTTTTTCTCTCAGTCTGCGGAGCTTTTATTTTGAGGAGAAGGTAACACAAATAATAAAATGCAGAGGTGCGAGTGGGCTTAGTGTAAAGAAGACTTGGAGGTTTATATGTCTTCCTTCTTTTTTTTTTTTTAAACAGTCCAATTATGTACCACATAGCAGCAACTGGGCTAACAACAGCCATATGATGGAGTAGCTTGTAATCCGGTTGTGGGTCTAGCTCCATGAGACAGACTCCAAGTAGATGAGTTTTAAATCTCCTTAGAATTAAGAAGGGTTTGGCAACCAAATTAATTGTTTTGGAAAAATCCTGCTTTATGGATCATGAAGAGGATAAAAAGGGAAAAAACATGTCATCTGTAGTGGTTAGTCAGATGTTCTTTTGGAGTTACAACGATTTCCTCTCTAATTCCTCTTCTTGTTGACATTCCCGTTAAAAGAATAATGAGTACTAGGTTCGTTGCCTTAGTGCTACTCATCCCTGTGTACATTACGAAATCTTTGCATTAAGCTACCCAAATGGATTGAATCATATTGTAAGGCAGACATTAAAAACAATTGCACTCAACTGTAAGCATGCATAAAAGCGAAGTATAAACTGATACACTACGATACAAGTGGTAATAATTGCTGGTACCCTGTACAGTAGTTTGTTTCAAAGAGGCGGTGGGGCCCAGACAACCAAGAGCAGGCATCAGTCTGGTTTAGCAGGACTGAATTATTTTAGTCTTTGGATTTTTAATATTTATGTAGTTACCCTTTTACCAGTGAGGTTGTGATGCTTTGGAAAAATATGTTATATGTATTATTAATGCCATGTTTAAATAATGGGAGACAATTAAACAATCACTGGGTAATAGTTTCCCAGATGTAATTCTATTTTATATATTTTGTAGACATGTATTCTCACAGAGGCTACATTACTTAATTACCCAATGCTTTTAAAGTATTTTGGTAAAAATAGGTGTGCAAAAAAAGGTATTATTATTTCACAGGTGGCATAAAAGCAGCTTCATTAAGGGGGCTGCTACTAATAGTCTTTTAATACAGAAAGCCAGGAGATGGTTCTTCACATGGTACATTAAACAGTGAAATATGCCAATTTTGACTTGATTTCTATGCTGCTAAACTACCCCACATTCATTTGCTTCAGCTTTAAGCCCTTCCATTCTAGTATTCTCTAGCCCCGGTTACAGAATTGCAGCTTGCTTTTCACCTATCTTCTAACAGTTTAACATAGATGTCTGGGTCCAGTCCATTGTTCCAATTGTATATAGTTTAAAAAGCTCTGCAGTATTTTACTCTTTCCATTATATCTTGGCTTCCCTGAGCGCTC
Organism: Dromas ardeola; assembly: GCA_013398915.1. Taxonomy (NCBI): domain Eukaryota; kingdom Metazoa; phylum Chordata; class Aves; order Charadriiformes; family Dromadidae; genus Dromas; species Dromas ardeola. The sequence continues at coordinate 296,340 of VYZM01015995.1, forward strand.
TGCTCGCTGCATTTTGCTTGTACTGGCCCTGTTTTCTAAACCCATTTATGGCTTTTTTTTCTGTACACACTTGTTCATTGGGGAGCTTAAATTGACTTCTCTCCATTCTGTTTCCTTAACTAAAAACGCACCATTAAGGTTGATTGAAGTCTTTTGAAAACACTTCATAAAAAATGAAAGGCCGTAAGAAATTAGGCTACCAGTGTTTGCAAATACCTGTTTTCAGCCAAATTGATGAGAAGGAATAAGAACTGAAATTTAAAAATGCTACTGATATATATTTGTTTGCTACTTATTTTTATGAGACTAGAAAAAGCATGTGTAAAACATTTTGAGGAATAAAATATTGAGACATTAACAAAATATGTCATGCACTAGCTTTTTGTTGCAGAAAGCTTTTTCCCAAAAAAAACATCAGGCACAGTTCTGAAGACAGAAAGTGGCATAATGAACAGAAGTATCTGGATCAGTTATTTTCATTATCTTCTTTCTAAAAATTTTTTTTTATTCTTAAATATTTCTGTTCAGAGAACGTGAAAACTATTTCCTTCTCAGAGTAACATTTGAACCGTGGAATAACATATTTATCAGGAATAGGAGGGGTTCTTAAGAAATTGCTTTACAAATGGGAGAAAAAGAAAAGTTAATTAAATCAGCAAAACTTTGAGTCTCCTTTCAGCACAAAAACATCTGTGCAGTGGCTGAGGATATTAAGTGTGTTTTACATTATGTACATGTACACTTAATAAACAAAACAGCCTCGTTTCACAAATCACCCAACAGGAATAAGGAAAGTCATTCTGAACAGCATACTGAATTATGAAGGAAACTTTTATGGACATATGGCAATGCATCTACTTTAAAAAGAGAAATATCAAGAGGGATTTGCACAAAGTTAAAAGCAAAGCAAGTGCTTTAGAATCAAAAGTGATTACACGGAAAATGGCAGCTTGCTTGTCAGAGCAGCTGAGACAGCTTCCTCACCAAACAAAATACTAATCGTTCCAGCTGTTTCCAGGCTCTCCTAATACTGATGCTTATCATTAAAAAATATATGCTTTAGAAATGTGGAAAGCTCTGAAAGGAAAATTATTTTAGTTTAGTTTATTTTTAGATAATTTTTCAGACAACTGCCAAACATACTTTATTTACGAGATATATTACTTCTATGGCTTTTTCTCTTTTCAGAAATAGAGAGATTCATTCTGACAGTCATCCCACTAAACGTAGACATCTAAAATGCGGAAGACTTTCAGTATAAGACTTCTGTCATGGAACAGTAGCAAAAAATCTGCATAGTGTGAGTTTTACTTAATAGAATTTTTCCAACAAAAAAAACTTAATGTGGACACCCCCCCCACCTAGCCCCAGGATCAAACTCAGGTTTGAATTCAAGATCAAACAAACTTGTAAATGAAAGCTGTTCCCAGACTTTGCCTTTAATATTATGATCCATTTAAAATTTTTGTTCCTTTTTATTTTATAAAAACAATAGAATAAGCCTGCCAGACCTCAAATGCGGTAGTATTTGATGGTGAACGTGAACATAAATTGTAGCATACTGTATCACCTCCTTTAGAAATTCTCCCGTTAATGGAGGAAAAGAGCAGCGAGATCAACAAGAAAAGTAGCTAAGTACAGGGAGGTCATGCAGCAGCGATGAGTTCTGTAGCAGAGGTACAAGGAAACCCTGTCAGTTTCCATCCCATTAAACATGCCATGAGCTATGTGTTGGACTCGCTGGGATTACCAGCAAACCCCTACCAAGCTGCGTGCTAGCTCTTGCTCACATCCTCTATCCATTATTCAGTTCCTTTTATGCAAATAATGTTTCATAGAAGCAGTGGAGATCCATAATGCAAAAAAAAAAGTAACATCCATTTATAAGAATTAAATGGTAGATGAAAAGTGTTACACTTCGCAGGCAAAAGCTATTGAAATGGTGCAGCACCAATACTTTTTAAATGTCTGCATGCATGCACGGATGGGGAGATTCAAAGTTCTGTTTACTTTTTTTTGACAATCAACTTTATACAAAATTAAGTAAGAAAGCAACAGACAAAGACTCCTGCATTCACAGTTCTGCCCAGGGGACAGCTGCAGAAGCCAGGCCTCTGCAGCAAATCTGCCTGTGTTCTTCAGGCTCTCAGCTTTCATTTTGTATTTTACAGGGAATGTATGCAATAAGCCTGGATGCAAATGGTGTTTATACTAAAGAGAGGCTTCACTGTTCTTTAGAGTCAGGAGTCAGAAAAACACTAAGGGCCACTCCTGCATCCTTTGATCAGGCAAAACATCCCATTGATTTCAATGCATATATGGGATCAAAACTTCCTTGCTGTAGCACCACTACAGTTCACTGGGCCAAATTCAGTAACGGTGTATGCAGAGGCAATGCCATTCTCGTCAGTGGAAGTAAGTCTGCTAAGTGAGATTCAACAAAGATGCTCCGAGAAGGCTTGCTTTCTTCTGAGACTCTTCCCACAAAAGAGATTGATAAGTAAATACAGACAATCCTGGGTGCATCCAGCCAAAGAACTGATCATGGCTCTCCTGCGAGCCTTTAAATCCTTGTCTGGGATTTTACTTGAAGGTTTATCCCTCTTCTTGTCAGTAAATTAAGTATAGTCTTCCTGCTGAACTGTCTATGGGCTGTTTGACCACTTATGGCTGGGTCTACACTGCCAAGTTTGGGAGTGGTGATACCCTACTAATGCCTCTCCACTGCAAAGGCTGTGGTGGAGCTGCTTGTCATGAACATAAATAGGTCAAGGCCACCATCATCCTGTGCACTCCAATATCAATTAGAGAATCTCAAAATAACCTTGAATTTTATACCAGAAAACCAGTGTTTAATAAGGCAGAAGCACAGAAAGAGGACCACAGCCTCAAGGTTTCTATCTGTGTCCTGCTGCAGTCCCTTTGCCACACTTTGCTAGTGGAACTCTTTGTGTGCACGGAGTGTGAATCAAAAGCAAACAAAATGTTATTAAATCTTTTGACTTAATTTTGGGAGACAACACCTAAACACTAAAAAACTTCTTGTGGCTTGAATCTGTATTTCCTGGAACTCACATACATGCTCCAGCGTTTTAACTATGTCTTCTAGACACGAAGACATCTCTTCTAAAAGCTTTGTCATGTGAATGCCCTGTATATTTATGGTGCTTCTGCATTTAACTATCTTTAATTATACTGTTATTCACAAAGAAAATTTTTGCTAGACCAGGAGAGAGTGACAGTGTGTTTAAATGGAGTGCAGTTAGCCCCCCAAAGAGAAATATGCTTCCATTATAAAATTCTACACTTAAAAATGCCCTGGAAATAGGCAAAGGTGGAATTTAAAATCCCTGAAAGAGATGGAAATTTGAAAGACTATTACACACAAGCATAGACAAGTTCAGAGGATTAAAGAGAAGCAAATCTATAGGGGGTACACACCTATTTCTAATTTCATGTTCACCACATCATTGTGCTTTTACAGCCTACAGAAATGAAAGCTATTCACCTGTAACGGGCTGGCAGAGCAATGCTCTCCATCTCAAATGGAGAAGCTCACAGAAGCTCCAGGTCCTTTAAGAAACTTTGGCTTCTTTAAGGCACAGGATATTTCTACTCAGGATTTTACAAGGGCCTTTCTGTAGGGTTGAAAATTACACGTAGAGCACAAGAGCAAAAAGCTGCACTGAGCAGTCACTGCAGAGAGCTATCTGCGCTCACCCTCATCCCTTTCCTCTCCCCTTATCCCTAGCTAAGGCCAACTGTTAAGTCTTGCCTTAAAATTGAGTTGTTATCTGTGGAGAGCTGGGACTGACCTTGTACAGAGATCAGTAACACCAGGCCGTGAGTATCACATGCTGCATGAGCAGTCCTACTTTTTCCTCCACATAGTACTTTTACAACCAGTTCACTCATAAGGGGCTATCTTCTGTTTTGTTTTGTTCCTCTGCCTCCAGCAGCTACCCATGTAGTCCTCTCTTTCCTTTGGGCTCACTTAGAGGTACAGACTGTTTTCCCGGACATTTCTGTGTCCTTTTTCAGGTCCCTCTAGCTCTCCGGCAATGAACAAACCTAACTGCTAGCAGGTGACAGCCAGGCAGTGACCTTTAAATGCAATGTGATCCAAGTTGTCCGTACAAAAGCCAGAAGTCACACTCAGACCCATTTCACAAGAAGTCAGGGCTCCAAATTAATCAGAAAGCAAAACGAATCTAACCCAAAGGCTGTGCTGCTCTCACAGACCCGCGCTGACCTCTGCAACACTGCAAGTGGTCTTTCCTTGCCTTAAAATTTCAAGAATAGGATTTAAATCTTCGATTTACTCTGGTGCAGATCTGCCACTTCAGCCGGGGCAGTCTCTGTTACTCTATGTACTGGTGGCCTGTCTTGGTAGCGCTGATGTAGAAAATCCGCAGTACAACAAAGACACCTCGTGGCTGTCCTGCAAACTGCACGCCAGACAAAGACGACTTACCAGCCAGAAAGGGGATCTGACCACAACCCGAGTGTCTGTGGTTTGGTAACAATCTTCACACTTACTGCCTGCCATCTATTTCTAAGTATAATTAATACTAATCCCTCTTTCAAATCACCTAGGAGAACAAACAAACAAAGTATAAGATGAGTATAATAATCTCTTAATTGTCAAAATTAAATCATATAATTCATAAAAATTTGATGATCGCTTCCAAATTAAGCATAAAAACTCAAATTATTAAATTTAAAAAAACTACAGTAACTCTAGTAGTAATTTAATTTGGCCTGACGTGTCCCCTCTCTACAAAAAAAGACATTGAGGTGCTGGAGCGGGTCCAGAGAAGGGCAACAAAGCTGGTGAGGGGTCTGGAGAACAAGTCTTATGAGAAGCAGCTGAGGGAGCTGGGGTTGTTTAGCCTAAAGAAAAGGAAGCTGAGGGGAGACCTTATCGCTCTCTGCAACTACCTGAAAGGAGGCTGTAGCGAGGTGGGGGTCGGTCTCTTCTCCCAAGTAACAGGCGATAGGACAAGAGGGAATGGCCTCAAGTTGTGCCAGGAGAGGTTTAGATTGCATAGTAGGAAAAATTTCTTCACCGAAAGGGTTGTCAAGCATTGGAACAGGCTGCCCAGGGAAGTGGTGGAGTCACCATCCCTGGAGGTATTTAAAAGATGGGTAGAGATGGTGCTTAGAGACATGGTTTAGTGATGGTTTTTGTCAGTGTTTGGTTAACAGTTGGACTTGATGATCTGAAAGGTCCCTTCCAACCTAGACGATTCTATGATTCTATGATATGCGAAGTGAATGTAATGAAAAATTTATCAAGTCTGGAAGTAAGCTCTTACATTAGAGATAGTACTCTAAAGTCTTCTAAGAATTTTCATTTCATACTAACATGATAAGTTATCAACATTTACTTTTAAAATACTTATAACAGAAATCAGCAGATATATAACAACTTTATAGTTTTGTATACCAGTATATTTTCTAAGACCCTATATATTCACGGAATCATGGAATCACGGAATCTTCAGAGTTGGAAGGGACCTCTAGAGATCATCTAGTCCAACTCCCCTGCTTAAGCAGGATTGCCTAGAGCACATTACTCAGGACTGCATCCAGACGGGTCTTGAAAGCCTCCAGAGAAGGGGCCTCCACACCCTCCCTGGGCAGCCTGTTCCAGTGCTCTGTCACCTGCACCGTAAAGAAGTTTTTCCTCATATTTGATCGGAACTTCCTGTGTTCTAACTTGTGCCCATTGCCCCTCGTCCTGTTACTGGGCACCACTGAAAAGAGCCTGGCTCCATCCTCCTTCAACCCTCCCTTTAGATACTTGTAAACATTAATAAGGTCTCCCCTCAGCCATCTCTTCTCCAGGCTAGAGAGTCCCAGCTCTCTCAGCCTTTCCTCGTAAGGGAGATGCTCTAATCCCTCGGTCATCTTTGTTGCCCTGCGCTGGACTCGCTCCAGCAGTTCCCTGTCCCTCTTGAACTGGGGAGCCCAGAACTGGACACAGTATTCCAGTTGTGGCCTCACCAGTGCAGAGTAGAGGGGGAGAATGACCTCCCTTGACCTACTGGCCACACTCTTCCCTATGCAGCCCAGGATTCCATTGGCCTTCTTGGCGACAAGGGCACATTGCTTGCTCATGGATAATTTACTGTCTACTAGGACCCCCAGATCCTTCTCCTCAGAACTACTTCCCAGCAGGTCCACCCCCAACCTATTCTGATACACTGTACCCCAAACCCTGTATTTTAAAAAGCTTATTATGAAAAGTGAAATGTATTTTTTTAAAAATAGATGGAATAATAAAGTCTATAATTACATTCAGATGTAGTTTCATTGCTTTTCCTTGCATCAGTTCACACACAGATATATATGAGAAAGGCTCTATAGGTACAGTAAGCACATTGATTATAGGGAAGTAGCAATTTTTGTGACTATTTAAAACTGTGTTTCTGAACAGCAAAACAAAATCATGCACAGGAAATTTACCAGCATAAAACCTTGATCTGAGGCTTACTTAATTCATTATAATATAACCCATGATATTTTCCCAGTTTAGTAAAAAGGAAGAGTAATTAATTCCGATCATAAAGCTCTTGGAAAAAAGACTAACCCACTATGTAGTAAAGGTGGAGAGATCAGACTCTGCCCTCTGTTTTTCCAGTGCAAATCTGAGGAAATTATAATGAATTCAGGCTTCTTGTCAACGAAATTCTGAGATTTTATTGCTGATTTATACCAGGGTCAGTGAAAACAGAACAAGCCAAAGGGATCTCTGATTCCCACAGGATCCAGATATTCTGCATGTGCGTAAATGGTTGCTTCACTGAATTAAAAAATTTCATTACATAATTGATATCTCATATTCATTATACATTCACAATCATTGTATTAAAATAAAAGTTCAAATGGCCAAATTCTCCCCTCAGTAACACCACTCAAGTCTGTGGAGTAATCCGTAGGAAGATTTTTTTTTCCCAGAATTTCTCTAATTTTCACAGCACTTTTGACTCTTCTGGTTGATTTAATGTGGAAAGGCAAGAAACAATTCCAAGTCAAACCACAGAGACTTTGTTTTAAAAAATATCCTTTGATTTAGAGAAGTAATAATCACAATAATACATATCTAATACATTATTAACATGATATTCAGTCCAATCATGCACTTCCATGACAATAAATTTGTTATGTACCCTTCATGGATGAAATCGGGGCTTTACTTAAGTAACTTGGAGCTCTACTGCTAATACAGCGAAGCCAAGATTTCACGATGTACTTCGGTACATCCCTCTGCAAGCATTTTCAGGACTTTTTTTGTCTTATGAAGAAGAGATTATTTACAAAGAAGATGAAATACTGAATTCCCTTAGGATCAGATTTGTAAACATATCTAGGTATTGCTCCGTTATCCCTGTGAGGCTTAAATATTTTACTAGTTTTAATCCTACTGAAAATCAGCTATCATATTCCCCATATTAACAGGCGGTTCACAAATGACAAGAAGAGAAATATACCATTAGTGGTTCATAGACATCCTATTGCATCTTTTAACTCCAATCTAACTTGTTGATTTCTTTGTATGAGGAGAAAGCATTTAACCCTGTTCAGCAGTGATAACATGAAAACAGTACTGACCTGGTACTAGGGAGCATGTGTACCAGAATGGGACCTGAAAGAACTGGTAAGATAGTAATATATTATCTTATTATCACTCTCATCTACAAGCAGCTGATGGATGGAGTGACCACCTATTGCTTTGCGCCATCAAAGGATAAAAAGCCAACACTCTAAACCACAGGTGTTTCCTTTCAAGTCCAAATTATCTTTTTAATCATATATTTTTGGTAGAATTTGCCTTCTATTGAAATATAATTTATAATATTTAAAACTGAACAAAATGAAGCCGGGAAGATCTTAATATTCAGAAAGACAAACAAATGTGATGTTCTGTTTTAAGCAGGGGACTGTAGTAGAGAGTCCAGTGGTAAAGCAAAGTTGTTTTGTACATTAAGCAAGGATTCAGGCTCCTTCTGTACATTAAACAGTGCATTACTAGCTCTCTAACAGAATGGGAAAATTCAAGCAAATCCATTTGTTACTTTTTGAAATAAAATGAGGTGAAACCTTGTCTTTTAAGAGCTTTGCTTTCCTGTGTGAGTTGTTTCCCCTCCTGATCGTAACAAAGGAAAAATAAATGTGCTCTAAAGTTTCAAGGGAAATATATATATTGTACATAGACTACACTTGAATAAATTAGTTGGCAGTAAATTTAAGTTACTAGTAAAAATCATACACAAGTGTTATGATTAACTAGGTCACACACAAACCTAAGGCAAAAAAGACTCCAAAGGGTAACTGTCTTAATATGCGTTCACCAACCGCTCACCCGGTGGCCTACATGGCTAATTTTCATACAACATTTCCATATGATGTAGTGGCTCACAAGCATAAAATTGTTAATTGAATGTTAGTTGTCCTGAAAAATGTCATAGCTGTATGGTACCTTGAATATGAATGGAGGAAAGGACAGTGTGCTGACTTTTGGCGTTGGAAGAGCATTGTCAATGACCTGAAGCAAACTTAAAACCTCAAAACTATTTGGACTCAGCAAACTAGGATCTTCCTTCCTACATAGATACACAGTCAGAGTTGAACTTACATTACCATACAAACTAACTCTTTGACTACCAAAGATTAATGAAGAAATGCATGGGTTCATAAGTTTTCTGGTAATGGAATACAACTATAAATTGAGCTTAAATGATTACTGTAGTCTTCCTGCTTTGATGTATCAGTGAATCTTACTTGAAGTTCAAAAAATAAGTACTGATTAAAGACTGATGCTGTAAACAGAAATAATGAAAAGTATCTCATAACAGTATTCTTGTTTCATTTTTACTTTAGGGTTGTGCGCAGAATTTCTCATTATTAATAAAATAAAATAAAAATATAAATTAATAAGTAAATATCAGTAACAACTGATGCTAAGAGATGCTACAAATATCATCTAAGTTAAATTTAGGGAAGATAATACTTCAAAGAAATCTAACCACAGTAAGGTAAGAATTAGGCTGTTAAGACACCTGAATAGCTTTAACTCTGCCTGAAGAGATGCCATGAGGGGAAGGATTAAAAAAAGGGCTGATTTGTCCTAAAACATTACTTCATCTAACCTGGGATAATGTAACTAGTGTTGCTTAATCTGAGACAAACATTTTTTTATTATTATTATCTGGGTGCCTTTGTGGTGGTGTTCTAATTTTAGCATGTTGGATTTAATAAAAAGTAAGATTAAACTGGAACACCCAGACACTATACATAGTTTTGTAATGTTGCAACAAGCTGAGAGAAAGGGGAAAAGATCAAAGAACACATGTGGCACGTGAGGAAATGCAGGCCTAGCTGGATGCTTGCTACAGCATCTCTTCTATGTTATTTAAAAATACATGGTCTCCATTTGTTGTTTTTTTAATGTGTGAGGATCAATCTATAACATGGGGGAAGGAGTCATACATGCTGTTTTAAGCCAGAAAAAAAACCCCACTTTTTAAGTAAAACAGAAGAACCTGTAAAAGGATCCTGGACAGTATGCAGTTAAGACAGAATCCAGTCCTGTGAAGAGGATGATGACAACTTTTTGACTCAGG
>VYZM01015996.1:0-27550 GCA_013398915.1 Dromas ardeola
TCCTTGAGTGAAGTGCAGCACCTTGCGTCCTGCCCAACGAGCTGCAGACAAACTCTCTCTCTCCCCCGCCCCCGGGGCACCCACAGTCAACTTGCTTGCCCTGCGCTCTGTGGGCAGAAGCTGCCCTCCCGGAGGCATCTTATAGCCTGATAAACGGTGGGTGGTGCTGGGTCCGCCCATGCTATCTCAGCAGCCCGCCCACAAGCTGCCAGCCCCCAGCAGAAGCAACCGCCTGTGTAAACCGCCGTTTTATGCGACAAAGCCAGAAATAGACTCATCAATATTAAAACATGAAAATCACATCTTTTCACCAAAACATTCTCATTTGACTTTACAATGCAGATCCAACCCTGCTTTCTAGGAAGGGAAAAAGATTCTTTAGACAATACCTTGTTTTGTTATGAACCGTGCAAATCCTAGCCTGTCTTTCTTCCAAGTAGAAAAGACTACTGCTTTCTATTTCCATGCCTAAATAATTTTTTTTCAGTTTTACAATTAAATTCATTGCTTAAATTCATGAATGGGTCTGTGTGATGGAAAAGCATAACTACCTGCAATTTTCCAAATATGTATAGAATAAGTGTTTAATATTGTATGTTTGTATCAATATTTCCTAGGCAGAGTGATATTGTGGAATTTTTAAGGACAAAGGAAAACGCCTCCCTTTATGTGCTTTTCTTTTGCAGGCAGACCCATCATATGCTGAGCTGTATAATATTATAACATAGAGTCGTGGGAAGAGGAGATGGGGCCTTGTCTGAGGAGCCAAAGCTCTTATTACCCTAATGTCTGGAACAAAGCAACTCCAAGGAAAAACAACTCCTTTCAAGAGTTTTGCATTGTTTTGTTTTGTTTTTTAATTTCTGGAGTGAATTCTTTAGTTCTATCTTGAAAATATCTTCCTTTTAAAACATGTATATCGACGATGAAGTTAACCATCTTGCTTATAATTTGCTGTATTTTCTCTTCACTGTTAATGGAATAAGCAAACTGAAGAGTTAGGGGAGAAAGAGGAGAAAAAAGGAGTGAATGGAATAAAAAATTATCCTATCTGTATAGATAAATAAACTTAGCTGGATCATGGGTATTTCAGGAGTTGTTTATCTGATTGTTGCCACCTAAAGTTGGACCTGTAGGCTAATGTGACACAAATAACTCTATCTGTTATTATACTAGGTGTATAGGCATCTGTGCTCTGCCAGCTGCTGGAAGGTAGAAGGTGTTAGGGGCAGCTGAAATAGGTAGTCTGATACAGGCGAGGTTGCTGCAGTTCCATGACCCCAGGTCTGACCAGGTGTGAGGCTGAACACTTATTTGCAGTAGACACACCCCTCCCAGGCATACTTGTACAACACGTGTATATGTATATATACATATATATATCTCTCAACACATACAGACACACTCAGTGCTCAAACAAACAAAACCAGCACCAACAGCCTTATCCTGTTCCCCGGCTGGCTGGTCAGGGTCGAGATGAAGTCCATTAGTGGAAATTGTATATACGGATAGATGGACAGTATGGATCCTTCCAGAACGTGGCGTGAGACTCTCAGTCTAGCCAGTAGCTGCCCCTGAATCCCTGGTGTTCTCACCTGCTGGCATGTGGGCACGCAACCCTCCAAGGCTGCTTGTACAGAACCCCCTTGCACACACTTGGAAATGCACACACAGAGACACATATGCTGAGGATCCCTCCAGTAACTGGCTTCAGACACCCAGTCTGCCCAGTAGATGGCTCACAGATCCCCAGTCTGCAATTGCCTCATACATGACACAACACACATGCAAATGGATTTCCCAGCCAACCCCCAGACCCCACAGTGTCCCCAGTAGCTGGCTTGGATCCCTTGGTTCCTCCAGTAGCCAACTCACAAACCTCTGTGGTCTACCTGGCTTTCCAAGATATTTGCCTTACTCACTGTCAAGTCTGGCTTGGCTTACGCTCGTGATAACACACTGATATGTAGCAATATGTGCACAGTAGGCACATGACCCAGTCTCACCGGTTGCTGGCACCCCATGCACAAGGGCCTACTCTGATTCATGGTCCAAATCCAGTGGCTGGCAGTTATATTTACGCATACAGAAAAGAGAGTATTTTAGAGAGTATATAGGAAAATATTCAGAAGTGGAGCTTAATGAGAAGATGGGACAGACTGCACTGATCAGGCTCATGGCATAGCCAGACACGCACAGTGACCAGCAACCTCTTTACATGCAGCCAACACTTCGGCTCTTATTCCTCTATTTTTCCACACTTGCTCCTCCCCGAACCACCTTAATTCTTCCATTTCCTGCCTATGGTCCTCCCATAAGCATCCTCTAATAAATTTTCCATATCCTAAAATGCTGTTACCTGCATCCCATAGTAAGTCCAGTTACCACAGTAGGTATCACACCTTTCAGACTGAGAGGTGATGGGGTGACTCTCTGGTGCCACCCCTGGGCAGTGGGGCCGACACTTTACTGGGGCAGGGGCTCACGTCCCTCATGAGGCTATCAGGTCACCCCACATGCCAGTGGCATGCTGGGCTCTTCTGTCTTGCTGGAGGTAAGCCTTTAATCACATAACCTAAGAGAAGTTAAAGCAAGTCATTATGACACAAAGTTGTGCTGAAATACAGACAGGAAACATCTCTCATGAAATGCTGTCATCTAGTCCTTAATAGCTAGTAAATAAATAGTAGCAATAGTAAATAGCTATTCACTAACTTATTTACTATTATAAACATTTGTACTTAAGTTTAAGTTGGAGAAAGAATGTACCTGGAGGAACACTTCATTTAATCAAAGTCTGTGAAGTCAGATTGCCTTGAGAAGCTATTAGCTCCTTTAAGTGAAATTAAACATTTGCACCAAGCTAGGATAATCACTGAAGCTAAATGAAAAATTCATAGAATCCAAAACACTTGTCTTAGAATAAAATGAACTCCACTCTTCATTGACTGAAGACAGAAGTTAGATAGTGATTCATGCTGAAGTTAGCATACAGTCTAACCTAAAATTTAGCAGTGTGAATATTATCCTGAGTCTAAATCCCTCCAACAGATGGAAGAAATTGCTAAAAATGTTGCCTTTTCCACTTCAGTCCTGGAAAAAAGTACCCCAAAGACTCCAGTTTTTAAGAAGCAGTGTTACATTTTCTTAAAAAGTGACAAGGTAAAGATGCCTATTGCCTCCACTTACATGAGTTATGATTATATGCTGGCAGCAAATACTTCCAAAAAGCCCAATGTGTGAGGAATGCATGAAACACTTCTTTTTTTTTAGGCTATGTATTTAACTTCTTATATATTGCCTTAAACTTGCTCTTATGGTTTAGAGGGAAAAAAGTTACTACTAATAAGGAAAACAGTAGTTTCTGCTCTTTTTAATAGCAGAAACTTGATTTGTCAATGGATATGAGTTTTTTGAAGACATAAGACATTAATTTAAAAATAAAACATAATTAATTAAATTAAATGGGTTATTTTAATTTATTTGAATAACCAGCTTCACAAAAATTAGTTAAGTATGCAGTTTATTCTTTTCCTTATACTATGCCGGTATACATATTTTGCTTAATGACTTCCATAACTGACTTATAGGCAACTGTCAAAAAAACTTCAGCAAAAATAATTTTTTTCAATAAAATTATTGTGGTTTTATCGTTGCTTTTTCTTACTAGGAATATGTACCACCTTCTCCTGACCAGCTTGCTCACAGAGACCATCTCAAGCTTCTTCCAGCTTTTTAAGTATCATTTTCCATGGTTAATCTGCATGTAACATTTCACTATATATTTCAACAAATACTTGTTTTTAAATATTTGTTTTTTCACCTCCTACATGAGAGGCAACATGAATGGATGGGAGGGAAGGGAGAAAACATATTTCAGCTTTACAGTTACAGCATACCTATATGTGAATTATTCCACATACCTTCAATAATTCTTCTTTTTCCCCACCATACCATCATCTTCTTTACCTTATAAGCAGCAACATAATCATGTTTTAGAAAAGTTAAAAATAAAACCCTAAGCCATGAAACTGCTTTATGAAGGGATAGCTGAGAAAACAAACTGTCCCAGATATTGCTATCAGATTTAATCTTTGGTGGACATTTACCCATGTGTTCTTCATACAGAGGTAGTGATAAGTAATTTTCTTTCCAGAAGGCTGCAGTTTTAATCTAATTATATGAGAGTTTGGTAGCTAGTTACTGACTCTTAAATATATAGACATGTACCTCCAAAGAATTACATTGTTTCACAAGCTGCATATGCTACTAGCACTATTAAATTGGCAAAAGAAAAAATATGTTTTTGCATGGAATACAGAAAAAACCGCAACCTTCTGCTGTGTTCTTGTGAAATACAAAATCTAAACCCATTTTTATTTGCCCCTCATCTCTTATATTAAATTTTTAGAGAAATGCTTAAATAAGCAGTTTAACAGGAAAATAAGCACTTCCAGAGCCTGAGACTTTTACAGTTTTCTATTAGCTACCATAAAAAGTGGCCAAAACCAGCAGTAACAAAAAAGATTTCATTATGGAAGTGAAATATTACAATTGACGACCCATGAAAAGAAGTTTTAGATTTGTGGTTTTCAGGTTCCACAAGGTTTTATTTGTACTTGTCATTGTTACAAACCTGGTAGTCTGAGAGATGAAGAAAGATCAATCTCACAGTGAGCTCACAGAACCTTACCTGACAGCTGAAGGTGAGGGGGAGAGTTGGCGGCCCTCAAGCCTTTGAAGTAATAATTGTGAATACCAAGTCAAGCTGGATGGTTTTTGTGTGCTCACAGACATTCTGTGAGCCGAGAAAAAGCCCAGTATATTCAGTAAGTCTATCACCAAGCTGTCTTAACCTGCATAATGCAAATGCTGTCACCAGCAGCCTGCAGCAACATCCTTTCCCTGGGACAGGATTGCCCTTGCTTCTAAGGATATTGTGTTTTGATGCAGCAGCCTAAGGAAGGACTTTCACCTATCTGAAGATCCTGAGAAGCCTAGAAGCATGGCACTGATCTCCAAGCTTGCATGTGTTGCTTCCTTTGAAGTTAATCTATTTATATGCCCCCATTCTTAAAATCTAGTGCAAGAAAATACCACTTGTTGTAGCAAGTTAGAGTGATGTGCCAGCTATACAAGTGGTCTGTTTCCATCTGCCTCTTTCTCTGTTGCAGGATTTGGTACTAGCTGCTTCAAGAAGGTGTCCAATAACTTTTGCTTTGGATATGACAACGAGACCAGAAGGGAAACTGCTCCCTAATTCACCTTTGAAGGTACATCTCCAACATCTTCTACATTTGCCATAAATGTCAAGATTTTTTCCACTGAGAATAGTACATATAGGTCTAGTCAGTTTTAGGCAGATTGTACTGAAGCACAGTACAATCTGCCTAAAACTGACTAGACCTATATGTACTATTCTCGAGATATTTAAACAACACGGGTCAGAGTTTACAGTCCTTGGTGGGAACAGTGCCTTGGTGCATTGTGCCACAATATTATAAAAATCAGACCCGACTTTGAATTCTGAGATTCAGATTGGTTTGTGCTCTAAGGACCCTCAAAACCTGATGTCACACACTTTTCATCGTTCCATTCACTTTATCTCACTGCCTTCAGTTCTGCACTTTATTATAGCCCTTGTAAGAGTCTCAGAAGTGTCAGAGAATATGGTGTCAAAAAACCTCTTTTTATATATGGATGTGTGCATATTTATGTATGAAAGGTAAAGACAGAAGAATACTTGAAGCCTTCTGGAAGCAAGAACAAAGTTACAAGATTTAGAATTTTCTAACATTTGCAAAGTGTGTCAACCTGCTAGTTGTAAATTAAATCATAAAAACCTGAATGATGAGCATCCTAAGGGCACAGAAACCAGAAAACAAAGTAAATACAGTTGATTCTAATTTTTTGCTTCATTACTGCTCATTCCATGCTTAAATATGGGGGGCTGACTCTAGAAAGACAAAACTAACAGTTATTTACATGTAGATTTAAATCAATTATATTCACACTGTGATATGGTGAATTTAGATTCTGAGAATCCAAAATCTTCATGTAAATTTACATGAAGAGCCTTCCAGTATGTTTGGTTTTGTTCCCTTTGTGGGGAAGATATGGGCACAGAGGCCAGAGGCACAAAAGGCAGATGGCCACTTGAAAACTCACTTCTTACACCACACAGTTTAGACACAATGTAGTTCTTGAAAACATTAAGCCAGTTCTAGAATAGTGTAATTAACTATTTTTATGAATGAGCCTGATCTTAAATCATTGCCACATTGTTACTTAGTCTAAATCAGCCTAGTCTTTCCCTCTGTTTTGAGATAATATTTGTCCCATTTTTGGACTCATAATAACATTTTCGTTAGGTCCAGTACCCGCATCCACCATGCCTATTGCTTATCTTTGCACCACATATGAACATTGCATTGACCCTTTTTACCTTCCTTTGAGAGGTCCAACAACAGCTACACATTTTGTTTGCAAATTCTATCATTAACTAAGGGCTGAAATACAACCAGCCCAGCAATAATGGCTTAAAAATTCTCAGGAGAAAATGAAATCTATTTGGAATTTTTCACTGAATCTTCTGACCAAACCTATCTGCTACATTTATTTGAGACAATGTTTTGAATTGCTTTATTGTGAACCGGAACATAGAAGAGAGAACAATCTGTCATAAAACATCGAAAAGCACTGAGCTGGGGCTTTTCAGTCTCCACAGAGGGGCAATCTAGAAGATGGTGAGACAAGAGCAGAAAGAGGAGAGAATCAGCATGGAGTTGGATGGCAGTGGCAGAGCAATTCTTCAGAGTGTGCCTCCACTCCCCAACAGCACGCAGAGCTTTTTTTAAACAGCACGTACTGCAGGATCCCTTCTCCACGCTACACACAGACAAACTGTACGATTCATCCAAGCCAACCAGGACAACCGTCATTTTTTTCCATGAATAGAGTCCTTATTCAAAAATCTTTCTGGATGAATTCACCTAGTTTTGGAAACCTTACTCTAGCCCAGCAAACACCACTTTCATAAAGTCTCTTTATAAGTCTTGGCTAAAATTATGTAATAATGAGTTTAGATCCAGCAGCTAAAAGGCCTAATTTTTACAATGAGGTCAGTAAGAGGGAGAAGATGATGACGTATGGTTTGGTGGCTGCAATCCAGTCCAAACAGTCAGCAAAGTAAAGTAAATAGTTCTAGTCTGGCTTTGGTACACTCTTCATACCTGCACCTGCTGAAAGACTCATTGAGGTACAGTATATGAAATTATAGTTCCCCGTGTGCATTAACACGTTCTGCAGTCACCAGCAGTCATGAGTTTATAAAATAGTAGAGTTTATAAAATATTAATCTGTTTGTTAAGAAACAAACCGCTTATTCTTGTCACAGGAGATATTTATGATTTGTTTCCATTGTGCAGGTTGCACATACATACTGTCTTAAAAAATAAAAAAACTAAAAGTATAGCCTCTAAATATTATAAGACAAAACTGTGCAGAAAAAATCTCACATTCACATATAATTTCATTTTACTTACTCTTCAGTGTCCCAAATAGAGCTTGATATACCTATATTGTAATCCAAGTTCCTAAAGAGAGAAAGGGAGCTTGAGGAAAGAGAGAAGAGAGCTAATGTTCGTGCTAAGTTTCACTGAGTTTCACACATACTTACTGCCAGAGCCACATCACTCAGCTTATGGTCCTCAAGATAACTTAAGCTGCTATTTTGAAGCAGTCTTTCCTGAAAAAACAAAAACAAAACAAAAACCACAAACCAAAACCAAACAAACAAACAAACAAAAAAGCAAAAAACAAACAAAAAAAAACACAAAAATACTGTTTGGTATTAAAACTTCAAGCCTCATCTTTTAAGTACTTATCAAATAGACCATTGCCATTTGAGCAGTTCTTTCAGTTCAGAACTTTCTTTTTATGTCCACAATGATGCTGACTGGCAAATCTCAGCGTCATGGCACCATAGAAGAAAAAGGATTTCAGCACAAGTAGGGCTAAAATTCCAGAACAGACAGACATAGTCAGAGACTAATGTTTTGCACCCTAAAAAAAGATCAGGAGGGTAATTTCCTGCTGAAATATTTCTTGGAAAATTAAAATAAAGATATGAATCAACTTTTAGGTAGGATCTATCATGCACTGGAAAGAACATAATCCAGAAATGCAGCTTTTGCAGTAGTCTGTACTGAAAGCAAGGGCATTTTTTTCCCAGAGTTCTTCTTCCACTCACATGACTTCATATTTCTGATGCAACTTACCCACCATAACAAAGTAACTGCCAAGTTGCAGAGGTAGGAGAGAATTTAGATATCTCCCCAAGTTCACTGCACATTCTGATTTTGCAAAGAAGAACGTCAGCTCTAGGCTGGAAGATCAGGTCACCATGTCTGCTTACTCCACACATTCTGACTGACGCTTGCCATGATAGGAGTAATCATTTCACAGATCACACTACCAGTCATTCCTTCTGGAGTGAGAAGATATGGAGAGTGGTCACCATTATAAAATGTAGGGGTTTATTTTCATAAGGGGGAAAAATAGCCAAGCAGTGATTTTAAAGAAACTAATAACTTCAAGGATCACTTTGAAATTATTCTTGACATTTAAGGCTTGTGGTGCTTCTCACTAAATTCAATAGTATCAGCTGGGAGTCAGCTATTGCTGCCTGTACCCACGATTAATGTCTCATAACTAATAAAATGGTCCTCGAGGGGCCACTGAAACTTTCTGAAAGAAAGGTGACCTGGCTATTGGAGAAATGTCAAGTGGAGATATTTGCAATGCAACTCTGCATATCAATAACTGTATTACAAATCAGGTTAGGCAAGAGTAATTGTCTCAAAGGATCTTTGTTATACAAGAGAAAAGCTCTTCAATGCATCTCAGTAAATCTGCCCCTGTAGGCCACAAATGTAACTTTACTATATAGTAGAGTAGTGGTGCTAAGTTTCACTCCATGTTGCAAATGGCTAAACACTGAATAATCCTCTGTAAAAGGTGACCAGTGTCTTGGCTTCCATCGTGTATCTTAGAGTTTGGCTAAGTTATATTTAGGTATTACGAAGCAGGGATCACAGATGCACTATCAGCTCACTCCTTAGTTATAAAATCACTAACAAGAAAATATTCATCATGACATCAGTCTCTAGCTATGGACAAGTCTATGTTGAATACAATTTCATAAAGACATTGCTATGAACTATCACCATTTTTAAAGACTACTGCATTCATTAAAGGAGCTGCCATTTGTCTCAATAAACACTAGTTTTGTCCTTGTAAGTATAATTGCAATGCAAATAAAGACCTCAGTTATTCCTACATGAATGAAGTTGAGCCATTATGTGATACTCTATCTGACCAGACAAGAGAGAGCAAGGAGAGAACACATTTATTGATAGCTTACATTTAACCTTAAGCTCTTCGGGATGCTGTCTTTTTATTTGCAAATTTGTGCATTAACTAGTACCATAGGACTAGGTCCAAGACTCTTATGTATGAGGTTTTTTAGTATTGTATCAATTCTTTTTCCCAGTATTTTTTACTACTTGCTTTCAATACCTCACTGAATAGGAAGCTGTAAACATAGCAATACAAACAATTTTTTTCTTTTTCTGTCCAAGTTTTGCTGGGATTTGTAGATGTTAGAAAGTTGTAACCGCAGCTTTAATTGTTCTGACCGTTGGAACTGCAATGCCTCACTGCCAGTCCCCTCAGACAAATAATACATGTATAGAAGTGGTACGCAGGCATGTGCGGTGAACACGATAAATCCACAATGTACTGACCAGCATGTGTGTGAAAAGTTCAAGAACAGGGTTGGTTAGTGTACAGACTCGTTCAACACTTTGCTTGGCACTTGACTCTCCTAAAACATTTATTTGCATGGAGTCGACACAAGAAATATGACCTTTTGCTGTGTAAAAACATTTTACATTCTGTTCTGATTGTTGAGATATCACAAGAGGAGGATGACTGCAGTTCCAGACAGATAAAGAGGTACCAAATCAAGTCAGCATGCTTGAATAGGAATTCTTTTATGGGGTGCATAAAGGACCACTCAGAGTGGGAAAATTCAAGAAATTCTACCTAGAAAGAAATCAAAGCTCTGCCTGTCATTGAAAGAACAACAGAGGGACAGAGACAAATGAGCTCTGTAACTAAAACAGCCAGCAGATAGGTGTTTAAACATACAAACTGATGTAATTCCAAGACACAAAGCAGCAAAAGAAACCTGGAACAAGTGAATTGATGAAGGATTTTGAAACTTTAAGCAGCCCTGGGGCCTTGCACAGTATTTATAACATTCTGACGTAAACCACTTTCATTAGCTTTAGGTCTAATTTGGGATCAGTTCAGAAAAGGAGTAACAAATTACCAAATGAGGCATATCAAGGTAGTACACTGAACTGGTGTTAAAGTTACCTTCGTAGGTCTGTTGCCTGTCATCTGAACAGCTTTTCAGGATCCACAAAATGTTTGGTCACAAAACTTTCTGTGTTGTGAAATAAATCACAAGATTGGAACTATTGCAATACAGAGATAAGGATGAAAGTGGTTACATGGTGTTTACTCTTTAAGTCAGACTGATCACAATGAGTTATGAACCATACAGCATTGATTCCGACAAATGAGACGTGAACCCAGCAGCAAAATTCCTATTATACAAGGGTAGAACAAGTCCCTTTAGGTATATCAACTTCAAAGTAAGTTAACCAAAAGTTGAGTGATTGACAATTTCGGAAGATACAACGCACTTGCAGCCGTGCAGCACTAGGAAATGTATCAGTCTCCCTTCTTTACAAGGAAAGTTAAATCTAATTCTAATTCATACAAATAAATACCCTGTCAGCATCCAGGGACAAACATCACCACTGAGATCTTAAGGCTCTTAGAAGATAATTTTTGATCCACAATGCTGTCAGTCTCTGAATACAAGGATCTCTAAAGGCAGAAGTCACAGCATTTAATCTCATCAGTTCAATAGGCAAGAATAAAAGACAGACCCTGCCAGACATCCCACAAAGTCTGATAAACTTCAAGTTACCTGGTCTGGTAAACTTTGAAGATTTCTTACAATGGCTTTTTAGGTTAGAAACCTCTTCCATTTGCAGTATTAGGCTAAAAAATATTACTAGGGAGAAAAATGGATGAGGCCTCCTACAAACAGATAGAAGCAATCTCATGTCCAAAGGCCCTGAGGGACTTCAACTACCCTAATGTTTACTGGAAAGAAAAACCAGCAGGACATAAGCAATCAAGGGCATAAACGGAAGGCATCAATGATAACTTCCTGACCTAACGGACAGAGAAACCAAGGAGGAAATTACCTCATACTCAAAACCAAGGAGGGTTTCATTGGGCATGTGAAGGTTGAAGGCAGCATTGGCTGCAGTGACCATGAGATGGTCAAGTTCAGGACCTGGAGAGGAGGGACTGAACATGTCAAAATGCATGATGAGAACCCTGGACTGCAGGAAAACAGATTTTGGCCTCTTCAGAGATGTTCTTGGAAGAGTGCCACAGGATGAAACCCTGTAGGGAAGAGGGGCCTAGGAAAGCTGGTTAATACTCAAGGGTGCTCTAAGCTCACTGAAGAGGTAGTCAGGCAAAAATGCCAGGAGGCCTATGTGGATGAACAAGAAGCTCCTGGTCAAACTCAGTCACAAAAAGGAAGCATTCAGAAGGTGGAATCCAGGGCAGGTAAGCTGAGAGAAATATAGTGACAGTCTGAGCACGCAGGGATGACGTTAGGAAAGCCAAAGCCCAACTGGAATTTAATCTGGTGAGGGACATAAAAGGCAAGAAGAAAGGCTTCTATAAATACATGTGTGACAAAAGGAAGGCTAGAGAAAATATGGGCCCACTTGCTGAACAGGGCAGGGGACACAGGACATGGAAAAGGCTGAGGTACTGAATGCAAGACCTTCCTTCCTGAATCCCAGGTCTCAGAGAGCAGCAGTAAAGCCTGGACCAAAAAAGACTTACTTTGGTGGAAGAAGATCAGATCAGGGAATGCTTGAGCAAACTGGGCAGACAAATGCATGGGCCCTGATGGGATGAACCCACAAGTGCTGAGGGAGCTGGCTAGTGTCATTGCAAAGCCTCTCTCAATAACCTCTGAACAATCATGGTGATGAAAGAAGAGTCTGAGGACTGGAGGAAAGTAAATGCCATTCCTCTCTTCAAGAACAGCAAGGAGGAGGATCTGTGAAACTACAGGTCAGTCAACCTCATCTCAATCACTGGAGAGGTGATGGAGCAGTTAATCCTGGGAACACCTTCCAGGTACTTGAAGGAAGAGAAGGTGATCAGGTGTAGTCAGCATGGATTCATCAAGGGGAAGTCTTGCTTGACCAAGCTGACAACCTTCCATGATGAAATGACTGGTTTGCAAGGGAGGAACAGTGAATGTTGGGGTATGTTGGGGGTTGGAACTAGATGATCTTTAAGATCCCTTTCAACCCGAACCATTCTGTGATTCTGTGTAATGTTGTCTCCCCTGACTTGACCAAAGTTTTTGAAACTATCTCCCCATAGAGAGTTGACATCCCCATGGAAAGACTGTTGAATTATGGGCTGGATGAGCAGACAGTGAGGGAGACTGAAAACTGGTTGAATGGCCAGGTTCAGAGGCTGGTGATTACTGGCACAAAGTCTGGTAACTAGCAGTGTACATCAGGGCTTGCTACTGGTTCCAATCCTCTTCAACAACTTCATTAAAGGTCTGGATGGTGGGGCAGAGTATAATGGGATTCTATTTAGCAGTGGATAAATCAGAAATAATGAGATGATAAATAAAGCAAAGAATCAGGCAAGAAAAAAACTGGAGGCAAAAAAAGCTTTTAAAGATTCAAGTGACTGGAATACCTGATGACTGACAGCTGCAATGTCACTTCTACCTTCATCACTATATCTATTTATAAGCAAAACAACAGGAGCTTTGTTAGACTGTCTTTGATGATGTAGGATATTGATCTTTGTGCAGGTGACAGGGCGTTCTTTTGGTGACTCTTCAACGTGCTAGTGAAAAATGCCTTTACCTAAGGCTGAAAACAAAGCCACTCCAACACGGAAAAAGAGTAGAAAAAGGAAAAGGGAGATTCTGTCCTTCTGCTGAACTAGATTCTCCTATGTGACTGGAAATATTTGATACGATAGTGATTTAGTAGCAATTTAAAATTTATTAATGATCAAGGTAGATCAAGAGTTAACTTTTAGCAGCACTTAATCATTAGCTGACTTAAGGATTTACAAGGTGATTGAACAAAATAATTGGACAGTGACTTAGTTACAGATTCGAAAATGGCAAGAAACACACTAACTTACTATAAGGTTATCCTAAATCAATACATATCCATATAAATATAAGCAAGAACATGCAAGCACACAATACCTAAGGGGTCACACAAACACCTACACCTGACTTTTAACTATTAGGACTAAAGGTCCCTTCACAACAGGCAACACCAATGAGTCAATGGGCCATAGAATCATAGATTGTGTTGGGTTGGAAGGGACCTTTAAAGGTCATCTAGTCTAATCCCCCTGCACTAAGCAGGGACATGTTTAAGTAGATCCCATTGCTCAGAGCATCATCAAGCCTAGCCTTGAATGTCTCCAGGGATGGGGCCTCCACTGCCTCTCTGGGCAACCTGTTCCAGTGTTTCACTGCCTTCGTTGTAAAGAACTTCTTCCTAATATCTAATCTAAACCTACCCTGCTCTAGTTTAAAACCATTGCGCCTTGTCCTATCGCTATAAGTCCTTGCAAATAGTCTCTCCACAGCATTCTTCTAGACCCCCTTCAGGTACTGGAAGGCTGCTATGAGGTCTCCTCGGAGCCTTCTCTTCTCCAGGCTGAACAACCCCAACTGTCTCAGCCTGTCCTCATAGGAGAGGTGCTCCAGCCCTCTGATCATCTTCATGGCCTTCCTCTGGACCCTCTCCAACAGGTCCATACCCTTCTTGCGCTGAGGGCTCCAGAGCCGGACACAGTACTTCAGGTGGGGTCTCACAAGCTCAGAGTAGAGGGGCAGAATCACCTCTCTTGATCTGCTGGCCACAGTTCTTTTGATGCAGCCCAGGATGCGATTGGCCTTCTAGACTGCAAGCACACATCATTGACTCATGTCCAGCTTTTCATCCACCAGTACCCCCAAGTCCTTTTCCACAGGGCTGCTCTCTATCACATCATCCCCCAGACTGTATTGATAATGAGGATTGTCACAACCCAAGTGTAGGACCTTGCACTTGGCCTTGTTGAACTTCATAAGGTTTGCTTGGGCCCACCTCTCTAGCTCTCCCAGGTCCCTCTGGATGATATCACGGCCCGCTGGCCTGTTAACCGCACCACTCAGCTTGGTGTCATCGGCAAACTTGCTGAGGGTGCACTTGATCCCACTGTCTAAATCATTGATGAAGATATTGAACAGCACCGGTCCCAGTACGGATCCCTGAGGGACACCGCTTGTCACCCCTCTCCATCTGGACATCGATCCATTGACCACTACCCTCTGGATGCGACCATCCAGCCAGTTCCTTATCCACCTAACAGTCCACCCATCAAATCCGTATCTCTCCAACTTAGAGAGAAAGATGTTGTGGGGGACTGTGTCAAAGGCCTTGCAGAAGCCCACATAGTTGATATCCGTTGCTCTTCCCTTGTCCACTGATGCAGTCACTCCATTCCAGAAAGCCACTAGGTTGGTCATGCAGGACTTGCCCCTGGTAAAGCCATGCTGGCTGTATCGAATCACCTCCTCCATGTGCCTTAGCATAGCTTCTAGGAGGATCTGTTCCATGATCTTCCCAGGCACAGAGGTGAGGCTGACAGGTTGGTAGTTCCCAGGGTCCTCCTTTCTACCCTTTTTAAAAATGGGTGCAATGTTTCCCTTTTTCCAGTCACCAGGGACTTCACTTTACTGCCATGACTTTTCAAATATCATGGAGAGTGGCTTGGCAACTACATCAGCCAATTCCCTCAGGACTCTGGGGTCCATCTCATCAGGTCTCATAGACTTGTGTATGTTCAGGTTCCTCAGGTGGTCATGAACCTTGTCTTCACTTATAGTGGGAGGGACTTTGTCCACCAGGTCCCCGTCTTGCTATCCTTCAACTCGGGAGGCGTGAGGAGAGAGGCTGGCAGTGAAGACAGAGGCAAAAAAGTTGTTGAGAACCTCTGCCTTCTCCTCATCTGTTGTTACCAGTTTGCCATTCTTGGTCACCAGGGAGGGTACGCTTTCTTTGACCTTCTTTTTCTGGTTGACATACCTGTAGAAGCCCTTCTTGTTATTCTTAGCACCCCTTGACAAGTTCAGCTCCAGCCGCGCCTTGGCCTTCCTGACCTCATCCCTAAATAACCAGACAGCATCCCTATACTCTTCCCAGGATACCTGATCCTGCTTGAACTGCCTGTGCATTTCCTTTTTGCCTTTTAGTTTGACCAGCAGGTCCCAGCTTAGCCATGCCAGTCTCCTCCCTTTCTTGCTTGATTTCTTACACCTGGGGATTGAGAGCTCTTGTGCTCTATGGAAAGCGCCCTTGAAGATCTACCATCTCTGTTCTGTACCCTTGTCCCTGAGGACCATTTCCCAGGGGGTCCTATTGACTAACTCCTTGAAGAGCCAGAGGTTTGCCTTCCTAAAATTCAAGGTCCTTCTTTTACATGTGGACAAATATTTAGTTCCAGTAAAATGTAAGAACATCCACACTTGTAAGACCTAATCTGCATATAGAAAGGTGGATGAAAGAGAGGCTAGCCTATAGTTAAAATTTCCCTTTTTGAGTTTAGAGAAAATACAATGTATCAGCATT
The DNA here is from genome assembly GCA_013398915.1 of Dromas ardeola. Lineage (NCBI taxonomy): Eukaryota > Metazoa > Chordata > Aves > Charadriiformes > Dromadidae > Dromas > Dromas ardeola. The sequence continues at coordinate 15,834 of VYZM01015996.1, forward strand.
CTTCAGCAGGCAATAACTGGGACTGAATGGGGAGCTGAGTCCCCTTGGCCTTTCAGTTCCTTAAGGTGTTTGCTTGAGTGGCATCCTGACTCAGAGGAGTTTGCTGGTCACAGCCTGCTGCGATCCAGGAGAGCTCAAAGGGTCTCACTATAATCATTAGTTATAGGACTTGAGGTAACTGACTTTCATCAGATATTTTTCCACTCTGTCCCAACTCGGACGACGCAATATTCTGGTATTTTCCATCGGTTGTGCAAGTCCAGAACTTGCTAGATCTGCAAGTTCTGTTATCATCTCCCATCGGGCCATGATACAGGTACAGATGTACTAGGTTGTCAGGGAGTGATAGTCCCAAGCGACAGAGGAAGCAGTAGCCAGGCGCATTAAGGGAGTGCCTTAATGTTCTGGTCCTTTATCTTTCACAATTCATCCCTGACATCCCCTAGGTTGGTATGTGGCCCAGGGATGGGGAATTGCACCAAGTACTGAGTTGGCCAAAAGGCTAGGGGGCGGGGGGATGTTCGGGACTTGTACCACCACTGTGACTTCACTTACAAATACTGCACAAACTATGGCTGAATGACAGTGCTCCTAAAGGCTAGCAGCAACAATAATTCAGAGTAGTAGATGTGCTGCTAGAAACCATTTCAGCCTTGCTTTCAATACGGCTTTCATAAACTAGCTAACATTATGAGATGTGCTTCGTGTTTCTTATTATTCTGTAAGGATATGATATAGTATGTCAAAGCCAGACCTGCCACTGTCCATATGTGTGCTCTGAACAAATAGTAGATTTCTTCTTCCTCTACTGTCGAACTGACACACAGGAAAAGTAAAGTCACCTAGAGGAGGCAGGGTGAAAATTTCATTTTAAATAATAATTACTTTTACTTGTTTAATTGGTCTAGCCTTCTCAAATTGCAATATAATTTTCAAAATTTTAACCATGGGAAAAAATACAGTAGCAATCAGTGCTACAGTGTTTTATAAAATCAGACTACAACAGAAAAACCATCTACACGCTGCTGTCTTTTCTCTTATCCTGTTAACTGAGTCAGGGGAAAAAAATATCTAAGCTCCCTATAAGGAGAGCAAATGCAGTATATTACACAAAGAATGTACAGCCCAAATAACTGTCTGTGAAATGAAGAGTTAAAATGAGACACGAAAGTACTGACGGATTTGGTATTATAAATAGAATTGTTGCACTTTCTAAGATGAAGAGCAAGATTCCTAACAACAAACAGAAATACCTACTACCAAGAAAAAAACTACACCTGTTAGGAAGGAGACTGTGCCTAGTGTTCCAGGCCCACTCTCCTATAAGTGTAATTTTTCAATGTATATATGATATTCTCATATGTCTTCTAATTATCACTTCTGCCCATTGCCTGTGCATTAACATGAAGTGACAAGGGTATGTTAATGCAGGAGAAACAAAAACTCTTGAAGGTCTCTCTCTGCCATGCATTTAGCAGAGGGTTGGGTTTTTTGCATTTAGAGGATAGAATCTTTGAAGGGAAGTTTGTTTTTTCTCTCTCCTTTCCTCAGATAAGCATGCAAAATACAGAAATGGAGTCCTCTTTCAGAAGTGCCATACGCTGTTTTTGAGCATTGTCAGTTCTGCACTTGTGCAGAAATGGCCAGGAATACTTAAAAAAGCTAATGATATTATTAAAGCTGTTGCTGAGCATAAACGGAAGGAGTATAAATGGAGACACAGAGAAGGGGATCGTGTCCTTTTGGCTAGGTTAAGAGTTGCTTTGCCATCCTAGTGCTCCATTTGCAATAGGAAATGTTTAAATTGGAGCTCAGTTTAGAAGAGGGGTAAGGAGAGAAAAGGAAAACCGTAGGAACAACATTTGAACTACAGTTCTTAAGTTCCTCAAAATTTAAATTCAAATCCAGTATTTGGAATAAGCCCACTATGGAGTTTGTTACAAGGTACAGAAAAATGGATGGAAGCTGTGACCTCGACCTGGAATTTGAATACTGGATTTTGTTGGACTTGTTGAATTAAATCTGTTGTACCTGTTTTCTCCATTTGCTATTAACAAAGGAACATTTGGTGTCAAATAACTTGGGTTTCATTCAGGAAAAATTTCAATGCCTTGAAAGTTTTTGCTCTGAGTATATGCATACTGTTCAATGCATTAAACATTTCCACAGTTAGTTCACGTATTAGAATCTGAGCTTATCTGTTTTTTTTTTAGTTTATACGAGGACACTGTCACCTCTATCAATGGACACCCAGCACAATTAAATAAAATATTTGTAATTTGTAGCTTGGGAGTTTTTGTAAGGATATTGCAGGATGTGGATACTCTTATTATTACTTCAATCTTTCTCTTTTCGTATTTCCCCATTATTATATCAAGTAGGAATAAGAGCATATTACAGATGGCCAGACAGACAAGCTGTATTTGAAGGCTGTTTCACCTTGTCATAAGTTGTCATACTGTAAACATTCTGGCTGATGTATTCCATTAGGCTGACATTCTGAGCATTATTTTATTTGTTAAATGTTATTAAGAGGAAATGCCACCTTTGCTATGGTTGCAAAGATTTTTTTAGAAATTTGAGAGTAGAGACATTATATGTTACAATAATGTTTTCCATATATTGGTAGTGTGCATTTTACTAGAGGCATTGACTAAATATAACTAAATTAAGAGCTATGTTTCAAGAAAATAAATCATTCAGGAGAAACTTCATAAAATTTGAATGTTATGTTAAACACAATTTCTAGACTTTGTGGGCAGCAGGTGTATCAGAACTGGACGCAGTCCAGAAATGGGCTTCAGCTCTTTTGTTTATCATTCTCCTATTTATATGTAGCTTTTTGAGCTCCTTTACTATAACTCTCAAAACAACCCCTGGGTACTTTGAAAACAGAAAGAGAGGCTGAAACTCACAGCATAAATTACTTACTGGAAGCACGTGATACTCAGTAACCACAATGTAACTGCAAGACTAGTATTAAAATCAACTATATTCTCACCAGCTGTCACCAATACTGCATTTGGAGGCATTTACTCCTAACCCAGAAGTTCACAGTGCTAGTTTGAAACAGCTGGCAAAATCTTTTTCCTTCCATTCCTTTTGAACTATAGTACTTCACTGGTAAATGTTTTGCTGAACAATTTGTGGAGCTCACAGTGTGAGTCCTTATAATTAGGATGATTTTATGACACTGCTGACAGCACCATACCTGCACTTTGTCAAACTGATCCCACTCATCTCTGAAATAAATAGATTAAATGAAGCTGTTAAATTCAAGTGCATGTCAGAAAAGTTATTCATCTGTCCTGAAATGCACGACTACATGTTCTAGTAAAAAGACTGAAAAATTTAGTTCCATGGCCCCATTAATTTTATTGCAGCTAATTATATATCATACCTCATGAAGGTGGTTTCTTCAGATGACACTTATTACCCATAATGGAGTAATTCTTCACTTAGAGTTAATTTCCAGAAGTAAATTGATCCAGAAGAACAATTTAAGTTCTTTCTGGTTGCAATGGGACAAAAGTAGTCACATAGTGACTAAGTGGCTGTAGCCTAAATTATTTAGGGATAGAAGAGAATTAAAGTTGTTTTGCTTGGTTTTTCAGAGGAATTATTGCAAAGGAATGACTGAGTTCTGTGTTTCTGACTTAATGACACAATAGCAAGTAAGTGGCCTAGCAATCCACACTGGCCAATTAATTTTTTAATTTTTTTTTTTTAAATCTTTTCAATAACAAACAGAGATCTCATTTAGGCGGCCATAGATTGAACCTTAAAGGTATTGTCATTGATCTCACTGTGAAAACTCTGAAGAACTCTGCACCTACAGATAACTATGATTTTATCCACACTCCTTTTCCATTCACATACGATAGTTCAGTATACAAAAAATCCTTAGGAAAATATATGAAACTATTTTTTAGCCATGTACAACAACTACAATTTAGGAATAACTCAACTCAGGTCATACCTATTATGTTGAATTCAAGACTGCAAAAGTAATTAGCCCTTCTTATGGTCAATTCAGGTGAACTCCTTTGAAACTTTTAAGATAATGTATCCACATTTTGGTATATATGTAAATGAAAGGCTTATGAACAAACAAGACAAATAAGTAAGACCTGAATGTTAACAATTCTGATAAATTTCAATCAATTCTTGATCTATCTACCTCCATCACCACATTTGCTACAGTATTTTTTTTTAATTTTAGACATTAAAACATAACATTCAAGTATTTTCTAAGGTGCAGAGTATCATCATATTTTCTTTCTTACTCCTGTATGAAGAAACACTTTAATGTCCTGTAAAATATTGGGGGATTTTATTCTACTCTTAATTGAATTTAGGTAGGTGTATTTGAGATAAGTGATGGTACTTTTGGAGTGCTGCAGACTTGATGGCTTGAATCCAGCTTCCGTTGAAGTAAATGCAAACACTTCAATTGATTTAATGGGTCTTGGGTTTGATCCAAGGTGCACTTTGACTTAATTGGACTATTCCTGGGAATAAGTGCAGTACCTACTTGAGTACCCATATGCAATGAGTGTTTGTAAGATCTAGTCCTTAGAAGTGAGCATCTGAGAGAGAAGAAGAGCCACTCCCACGGTACACCTAGTTAAAAATCACAAGAAATAAGAACTGTGAAAGTTTTGCAAAAGTAAGATTATTAATATTAATTAATATTAATGTAGTGAAACAACACATCGGGAATTTAGCTTTCATATTTCTGTGAAACATAAATATAAATCTGTACTTTTTCACATGTTATTACAAGTTAAACTCCTGAGGGACTGGAAAAATAGATGCAGAACTGCGTCTTATAAATCTGGTCTTGTAGATAACTGTAGTAATTTCTTCGTATAGTTATTTAATGATACAAAATAATCACTGTGTACTCTCTTTCATTCCTGTGAGATCTGTTTCCCTCTTTGCCGTCTGTGATAAGATCATCAGTATAGATAAAGTACTGAAAGTATGGCTTAATATAATCTCAATCATGATGTGTTAGACTATATTAATCTGAAGCTATTTCTACAATGCCTTTCCCAACTCCCTAACCACTGCAAATGTGACATGCCTTCAGAATGATTCATTATAAGCCATCTCCATTTGGTCTTTAAGCAAAAGATTTTTAAAGAGCTTGGCAATCTCTGTGTTCATTTCCAATATATATCCATATCTTTTTCCTCTTGAAACAATGGTGTTCTACCCTCAAAACTTAACTTTTTTTCACAAAAAAATTAAACAAGATTGAAAGGTGTTTCATAGTTACTAAGATAATCAGTTTTCTGACCTTCTCTTTCAAGATACCACAGATCTTAACCTGTGTTCCTAAAAGCTCTGAAAGTGCCACATTTTCTGCTGTGGCACAAGAAAACTCAGTCGCTCACTACAGTTGTGGAGAGCTAGTACTGAACATTGATGCCATTGCATTTTCAAATAACAAATCTGCCTGAGCCACAGTAGGGTGCACACTTCATTTCAACAAAAACCTCACTTAGCTGAAGGTACCACTGGCCGTTAGACTGGAGCAGAAACCTGCCTGCTGCCAGACGACTTTGTTCCACGGTATTTGGCCTTTGTGCACAGTCATGTACTGTTCAATCACCTTGCCACCAGCTCGGCCCAAGTACCTTTGTCACTTATGCTCGGTCAGCTCTGTGCCACTGCTAGTTCATCATGAGATGGGTTGCTGTCACACCAGCCATACAGATGTACAAGTTGTAACCAATCATGACCTCCCCAAAGTGCAGCACCTTCAAAAACCCACTGCATAACAAAACCTTATACAACTCAAAGCTCTCTAGAAAGCTACTGTTTAAAACCCTTCTCTGTGAGGAACTTTGACAACATGGCTGTACTAGGCTGGTACATGAAAATCCACTGCATGACACACAGGGTGACCTGTTGGCTCCAGATATATCCAGCCAACTGTCCATGCAAGTTAAATATGAATAGAGCTATTAAAGAATTGCAACAAAACAACAGATTCCAGGAGTACAAAGGTGGAAAAAAAAGTCACAGAAGAAGAAATGACAGCTGTTTGAACTGCAGATATAGAAATTCAGTTCAGTGCAAAATTACTCTTAGCCTTGTATTTACAATTTGCTTATTTTTCCTCTGGTCCCCTGCCCACCTCTTTCTTTTATGTACTCCTTCCTTCCTTCAGTCCTTTGAATTCTTTTCAATTTGAAAGGATCTCCCAGTTCCTTCTCACTAACGTTACCTTATATATAAAGGTATTTTCCACACTCTGTTTGTGACTCTCCGTTTATTTCTCCTTGTATATTCTGTCTCTTTGGATTTTTGAAGAGCTGTGATAAAATAAATCACCGAAGAGGCAGGTTAAGTTGTTATTATCAAGTAACTCAGCTCCGCGTGGCATTAAACCAAAGTAGCTAGGTGCAGGGGAAGTCTGCATGTGTTTCCTACACATCCAGCAATCCCTGCAGCCCCCCCATGATCTGCTATACAAACTGACTGAATAATAGTATTTGGCGTCCAATGGATAAATTTCTTCCCGTATACACAAATTCAGAAGGAAAACTTTTCTGAGTAAAATCAAAGCTATAATATAATGTAATAAGCATTTTGCATCCCTTTTCAAGACATCCAGTATTTCTTCCAAGTCATATAGCACAGAATTAACTGTTGTTCAGCTTTCCTCTGCCAAATATGTCAGTACAATGTGCATTTTCAAAGCATTTACACTTGTTCGTTTTCCAAATTTTACACACTGGATTGAGTTCATCTAAAAAAGCCTCTAATTTAACAGTATTAACAATGTAGTAAATGTACCACTTTATTTCTCTTTAAGTCTTTTTCCAGATGTACTCTAAGATCTAGCGATTAACAGACTGTAAGGATAACCACAATAGTCTGGTAAAATTGGAATTAGATGCCAAAGACTACATCAATAAGACACAGTACAGATGCAAATTAAGTGCTGCAAATTGCAGTGACCCATGACTAGAACTTGCTTAATTTGAGTTGCATTATAGCTGAACTGTACTTTGTTAAGGTCATGCAGGCATTGACACATGAACAAGCAGGTAAACCAACATGACAAGTGTTAAATGTAGGACAAAATCACTGGTCTGCTTAATACATGGCTTTTAATGGACTACAGTTATATGCATAACAGGCTGAGTGGTAAAACTGTTTTTTTAATATTCCTTTCTGTGACTAAGAGAATACAATGTTCCATTAGATGGCTGTATAACAACAACCAGCCATTTAAGCTTTATACTCATAATTTGCATGTTGACCTTGCACACATTAAGAAGGCTGATATTGAAAAAACCCTTGAACAACGTAATTATATGCCTTCTGAAACCTTGTTTCCATTCCCATTTTTCTTGCTGTAGAAATAAATATGCAAAAACTGTTAAAATTTTAGCATTGTGAATATATAAAACCCAAGAACTTCCTCCACCCTTTAGAATTATCACATGAAGAGTGAATACTATAGCTATGGCCACAGAGTATACAGCCAAAAGTCTGATAAGACCACCAGCCTTGGGCCCCTGGGTATGTCAGGCCAATAAGTCTACCCAGACAGAATACTTCAGTTATGCTATAGCACTGCAGTGCTTTGGAGACTTAAAAATGTGAGCTGAAGAGAAATAACAGGACATACGAAATGTCACCAATGCACAGCTGTAAAGAAACCAACGGGCAATGCCTGTGCCCACAAGACCAGCAGCTTATCTTCACTCAGCACTCCAAAAGGAATGAAACTCAAGATCCCTGTCACTCTACATGGAGAGAAACTCTTTCCAGAACTTCAATACATCCACCAGCTCTACTGGACAAGACACACCAGCCAGGCAGTAGCTACTGCTTCTAGTTCTGTAGCAGATACATCACACATTTACTATATGAAAAAGTGTAAGGAAACAACTTACAGAACTTATCTGAGCATCACAATTTAGAAACAACAACAACACATGTGGGTTTTGCAGCTCTGGTTCTTTTTAGAAACTGATAGCTACATTGCAGGCCTGTGCAGTGCTTAAGAAAGGAGTGATCTGGAAGATATGCACGTTCATCACAAAGATCACAAGAGCTCACAGTGATTATTTAATTTCACCATTTCCCCAGGAGCCACAACTTCTTTGGGAAGACAGAGTAAACTAGCTCTTAGAATGATAAATTGAGTGACTCCCAGGAATTGCAAGGTCAGTTGAAGTATCTTTTCTTCTAATTAAGCTCATCTAACTTCCCTGTTGAATTTGTCTAACTTCCAGCATTTTGAGACATCATATGAAGGAGGACAGAAATAGCCCTCATAAGTCTTTTCCATACCCAAGCACATTTGGTTGTAAAAAACTTTTGTACCAGCTTGTAATAAAATTCTGTAATCTGATATAGTATCTCCACATACCATCAGCAACAAGTAATCTCTGTTTCTTAAGCTCTGATCTTGCAAATAGTTATGACTCTTAAGATAGTGCTGTAACTTTAGAAACATCAGGTTTATTTAATTAAATGACAGTACCCATATGACTGAATTCAGAATTGGCATGTCAGCAACAGAAAGCCAATATGGCAAAACAGCATTAAAAAAAATTGATGATCCCTAAGTCCATCTTAGATCAATCCTACTTTAATAAACAAGATTTTCCCTTCATATTCCCTGGAGTTTATATGGATAATTTTAACTAGAAAAACAACTTATTTTCTGAAGTATTATGTTGACAATGGTATCTCCTCACAGACGTTTTTGTGACGGAAATTAATACTTGAGCAAAATCAGAGAAAATTGAGAAGTAGGTGAACAATTAATGGAAATAGCTTGCAAAGACATACAGCTTCTTCCTTAAAATGTCTAATAAAACTGTAAAATATAAATTTATGAGAAGAACGTTTTCAATTCCAACAGTTGGACTGCCTGATTAAAGTCTGACTTGTTCTTTGTACCTGAAATTAAAAAAAAGTTCAATCATTTTTTGTTTTTAAGAACTAGGAAAAGGTAAATAAAATCTTTCAGACACTACTTTCAATATGTTTAATTATTCAAACTATAAGAGAAAAAGTGTCATTATCAGATTAAACTGGAGGGTCTACTACTAAGAAAGTAGTGCTTTTCTAAGAAGAATTAGTTAAAATAAACAATCCAAAGGTAATGAAGTCCATTAAACTTGATGGTGTATTTTGATGGAAAGCAGCTCAAATACAGGCCCCAAAACTTAGGTCAATGATATTGAACATTCAGGACATGATTTTTATAGGACACATTTGGGTAAAATTGACAGAAACTGCCAAATACACAACTTTGTTCTTTTCTTCTTAATAGTATGACATTTCAAGAAAGAAGCAATATCAGTATCACAAAGTACGCACAGTATTTAGTCTGAGCTAATACAGTCTGAAGTCAATACTTGAACTCCACAGCTTTTTTTTTTTTTTCATTTCTTTTAAAAAAAAAGGTGATTTTATGGTATTCACAACACAAAGGCTTTGTAAAAGCTGCTCCCCATTAAAAGTTTTCTACACTGGTTCAGAGTTCTAGTAGTATGATATCGTGTTCTGCTTTCACTTCAGCTTTGCCTTATTATTTGGATCTGCCCAGCTCTATTTGATAATGGTAATAGTCTTATTATGGTTCTCCTGTAGTTAAAGGCATAAAGCATTCACACCAAGTCTCTCATGTATTTTGAAAAAGAACATTTAACTTGGCAATTTACACACCCATTTTCCCTTACCTAAGCGAGACAGCCATCATTCTTACAGTTTATGAGATACAGAAAAGTCTGGATTAAGTTTGTATAAATAAAGTGGTCACTGCTACAAAATAGTAGTCAAATATGTCCTTTTTTTTTTTTAATCCTTTTTACAATAGAAGGATTATTTTATCCTTTTATTCTTGAGGTAAGAACACTTAAACCACTGAAACAAAAGGAGGGCAACCGTGCAAAATTTTAGGCAATTCTATTACCTTAAGTGGAGTTCTAACCTTGACAACATATTTTATTCCTTGGAGAGAAACCTATCTAAAGCTCTGCCTAAGTGCTTTAAACCCTTACAGGTCAATTATGCCAAACTTATTAGAGAAGCTTGTATTACCCTGATATTCAGCTGCTGTCATTTTCAACAGTGAGGCTTATAAAATCTTATAAAGGTTGCAGAGATTCAACATTCATTATAAAAAAAAAAAAAGCCAAACGAAATACCCCAAAATCCACTGCACCTTTGTTCCCTAAAATAGGTAGTAGCTGAATTTATTACCACAACCTTTTTAAATTTACTACATTCCAGCATTTACTTGTACTAATTTTTTTTAATTTTTTTTTCTGGCAGGAAGCCATTATGTTACTGCTTTATATTCCTAGTCAATGTTAACCCAACTGTAAAATGAATTATGTGAGCTATTTTAGAAACACTGAAGTGGCAAAATGCTTCAGTAGAAAATGTAGTAAAATGTCCCCTTTTTAATCATCCAAATCAGACTTGCCAGAAAGTATAGCTAGAGCAAAGTTATTGTTGCATATGAGAACCATTCTCAGGAATAGAAAAGGCAATATTTGGATTCTGAAGTGCCAAATAAGCTATAAAACTTTATGACTCCTTATTTAAACTTCTTATTCTCTGACAAGCAAATGTACTTTCTCTCGGGAAGAAAAGAAGATCCTCAAGGAGCCACAAGTTTCTCTAAGAAAAAGTCAATTATAGTTCACCAAAATATTTCCGAAGTCAAAATGGTAATCTCATTTTGCTGCTCTCCTTCCCCTCTCCCTGTTTCCAGGAGAGAAACATACTGTCTCTTAAACAGACCATGGAGCTTCCCTGTAATAGATTTCAACTCTCAAACCTCCATTTTGCAGTAAGATATTATCAGGCAGCATTCAGCTTCACATACTGGAAAAAAATGCATTCTTTCTGGAGATTTCAATCCACCTACAACATGCAGCAAGCCCTGTGAAAAGAAAATAAGATAGAAAAAGGCTTTATTGCTGTGACTGTGGCAAATCCAAAACTATTACTTTCCAGCCATCTGAACTACATACTTAAGTAAGGTGGAACAGAAACCAGCCAATCAAAGGAGTCACTATTGACAGCATTGTCATTAACATAGCACATGTGTTTATTTTAAAGTCATATATGAACAGAGTTTTTTTACTTTGTAAACATAAAGCCAGTAAAAGCTGGTGACAATTTCAAAAGTAACTCTAAACTACCAAATTCATGGTAAACATATATATCAACTTACTCATGTTCTGTAAACCACTAACACAAAATAAGAAAGGTTCTCTTCTCAACTGATGGAAATTTTTATAGTTGCAAAAAAAGAAAGTTTAGATAGTCCATTCTACTCTTAAGAATAACTGAACATTACAGAGCTTAAAAAATGTCCAGAACCACGTATCTTCAACTTTGCCACCTGTTTAAGCATTCATTTTTTCCTGAAAAGAGTCTGAGTGAACACATAGTCTAACAAGGATTTTAGCAGTTCTCTTTACAATTGGCTATTACATTTCATAAGGTAGTGGTTTTGCCCCCTGTTGATCCAATAGCTATGAAGGCAAATGAGAAAAGAACACTGGAAACTGAAAGATCAGATTGCTCATTTAACATAAAGGAATGCTTTGATTGCTGAGTCATCATCTAGTAGTATGCATTAAATATCTTACACCACCACTGTTTACAAGAGCCCTTTCAGGGATCAAGGCAAGCAGGCATCTTCTCCCCCTTTTCTAACTGTG
>VYZM01015998.1:3064-23004 GCA_013398915.1 Dromas ardeola
CCCTTGAAAGCAATATTTTAAGTACCACTGAACGATGAAAGAGAGGGAGAATTTCCCAAGAATCTGCACATAGACTAGGCATACGTTTGAAATTGATTTCAAATGTGATATCCCAAAATCATGCTGTTATACTGGTTTAGCTACACAATCAAACACAGTAGACAACATGGAACCACACTTATGTCAGTCTTTCCATGTGGTCCAAGACTGCTGTATCTGAAGTACAGGAGAGCATATGGGTGGTCAACAGAAAGCAAGCAATAAGTGGAGTTCTATTGTCACCCAACTTGACAGCTCATACTTCATGTAAAACGCTACCCTTCCTCTCCTGCTCATCAGTAATTGCTAGTTAATGCATGAGGTTATTTGACTCTAAGACTCCTCCTTAAGAATCACTCAGGAATGTGAACTATGGAAAACTAGTTGGAAAGATGATGGCATTATGGAAAAAGCCACTGCGCTATAAAACATGTTTTTATAAAAATGCTCCAGCTTTGAACCTGAAGTCTAGAATTTTCACCTGCAACTGTGGTGGAAAACCTTGCAGTTTAAAATAGTCTGAAAGTGTATTTTTGAGAGATGGATTTTCTTTTTAAACTCAGGAACTGCAGATGAGCTGTGGGAATCCACCACATGCTGAAGGAGAAAATGTAATCATGCCTCTTTTCTTTTGTGTGCTCCTTCCACAAAAAAAAGAAAAGTTTTAATTAACTTCATCTTTCTCCAGGTTCTATGGTAAATTTAGGCCCTTCTCTTCTTTTCAAAATTTGCCTATATAATACTTCAGTTTAGGAGTGGGCTCTAGATCCTGAATGAAGAGATTTTTTTTTTAATGTTGAGAGGATGGATCTGAGTCCAGATACACCTTCCTTTAGATATCTTTTTTTTTTTAAATTATCTTTCAAAGGAGATTACATCCTCTTGACAACTCTTCAGGGACTGAAGTGCTCAGCTGTCTTTTGAGATTCAAATTTTCTAGTTTTTCCATTTGGTTTGTCAGTAATCCTTACTCCTCCTTTTAAGACTTTACATGTTCAGATGAAAAGTAACTGATATCATCTGTAGTTGAAGCACCTAGGATTGAGTACAAGTAGTGCTTTCTGCCATTCCTTCCTATCTTTTACCCTTTGGCCTCACACTATATGCTACCTTATAAATACTATTATTTTCTCTCACACCGTTTAGGAACAACTTGCATAATTTTTGTAGCATTCACTTCTCTTTTATTCAGCAACATTATTTTTGTTATCATTACCACTGAAATTTCCTGAACTATTTTACCTAGACCGCATTTTCAGAAAGGCTCATGCTGTTAAATGGTACTGTGTGGAGGCACACTTTACTCTAGTTCTGCCCCTAAAGGCTGTGTGGCTGTCTAAGCTGCCTCCTTCCAGAATTGCTCAGACTCCGTTGTGTTATGTTTTCTGTGTAATTTTATCACCTGTACCTGATTCAGTTTTGTTGTTCTGATTGAATGTTTTTTTTCCCTTTGTGAATTTGGAGATATATTTCCAGGCTTACTCAATGAATTTAGAAGTTACCTGAGATGTCAGCCAAAGCTGATCCAGAGGCGATTTCTAGGTTGAATGGTAGTTTATCTCCTCCTTGTCAAGAGTTATCATTAAAAAAAAGAAAAATATTATGAGAGAAGTTTATTCCCATAATTTATAATCTATGTAATATCATTCATAAGTATTTTATATAAGCAATAGAAATAAGACAAAATTTACTTTGTACAGGTATTGCCAGAGTTGAATACCACTGTCCTATTTTCTGCATGGTGTCTACGAAAACAGTATCAGTCTTAATTGCAGTTATGTTGCTAGTACTACAAGCTGATAATTTTGAGACTCTTTGTAACAATCTTGTTCTCCTTTACCCAGCTTTTCCTATCTTAGCCTTTCTTTTTCATCTCATGTCTGTTCCCACATTAATAAGAAAATAACTGTCCATTTAAAATGAATGGAGCTACTTAATAAATTTCAGCACGTGCTGAAGTACCTCATTGGAATTATATGCAAAGTATATTGTTGTATATGTTTATTGCTTTGTTACATGATGTTGCTTTGTTTTGGGGGATTGACTTGTTTTCTTTTCTTCTTTGATTTCTTTACAGTCAACAACTATGAATTAGTTGACACTTAAAATGGTATTTTCTGTCTTTCACAAAGAGGAATGCACAACTTCGTAAAGGCAAGAAATCTCCAAATATTTAGATCCTTCCATCCTCCTTGTATCCAGCTATCTGATCAGTAACCTCAGAGCAAACAAAATCAATTTAGATAGTATTAATAGTTATATATTACCTGCATAACTAATAAGTTCACCTTATTTTGATTGCTACGTAAAATTTAAAGTAGGAACTATTCTGATTTGCAATGCATGCCCTAATTTACTAAAGTAGAGACATATTACAGGGAAATTAAAGATGTGATCACACAGGAAAGAAGTTCATGAAGCAAGTGAGGTAAATTACAGTGTCAGTGTTGTAAATTAACCTAAACATTGTGTGGTTGCCACCTTGGGTATAAAATCTCTCTAATGTTGTTCAAGAGGCATGGGTTCCCTCTACTTCCATAGAATGTGTAATTAAAATTGATCAAATTAATACGGGAAAAAAATATGCTCTGAGCAACAGAGATAATTTTCTTCCGAGAAATTAGAAATAATACACATTTTTTATTATTTTGTATTATTAAGGATTAAATAAAAAGGCATGGTTTTTTATTTTTCTGTATGTCGTATTTAATATGGGAGGTAATTCTTTGCTACATTAACAGATCCCACTTTCATCCACCTGTAAGCTGAAGTTAGGCAATGTCTTCTGGGACAAAGGGAAAGGGGAGAATTAAATCCAAATGTTTCCAGTGCTACTACAGTGGATGAGGAGCAAAAGAGTTAACTTAGATAGTGTGTAAATTGCTTCAAAAATTGAATAATGACGCTTGTAGAACAATACCAAACTTTGAAAGGGGATTTTGAATCCTTTTATTTTGGCTGTCCTGCTTGAGACACCAAAATTGAACTTTTAAAATATATTCGAAATATGTTCTCCAAAAGTCAAAGTGCTAAATCATAATAATATTTTAAAGTGAGGAGACTGTGTACAAAGTGAATGTTGAAAAGCTGATGTGGACACAACAATGTAATGTAATGTAATGTAATGTAATGTAATGTAATGTAATGTAATGTAAGAAAGAACATACATTATTATGTGTTCCACTTCCAAAAGGTTCCTTTTCAGGCAGGTCTTGTTTCTTTTTCAAAGTGTAAATTTCTTTGGGGGCTCTTTGCAGGAGCTGCTTCATGAAACATGCTTTCTCATACATTACCTACATATTTGCTAAAACTAAGAAGAAATGTCTTAATCAGGAAAGGATTTTGTATTTGTTTTCTGTACCTTTCTTTAGAATTAAATTGAATCAGTCAACTTAAAGTATTTAATCTTTTTAAAATTTTCTTTTTTATGTGTGGTTCAGAGTGTGTCTACAGGGTCACTGCATAAGAAGAGAAAGGGAATGTTGGTTAGGTTTTACAGAACCAGGCAGTGAACTTAAATGATTCAATTCCTTAGTAACTGTAGCCTTGTAAAACTGGGGATAGTATTTTTCACAAGATCCACCAGCTATGAAATGTTCCCACCCAGAGTGCCTGGGAATGCTAATAAAAAATAATTAAAAAAAAAAAGATAATTGATAAATCAACTCTGTATTATTTTGATGATTTTTTTTTGTATTAGTCTGATTTCAGGCATAATAACTGCAGGAGATATTCTACTACAGGGTTTTCCCAGATAGACTCTACAGAGATCTATTTCCTTCAGTAGGGATCCATTTTGAATTAAATAATTCACTGATGTTTATCTAGAAAGAGGTTTCAGCCCTAAAGTATCTATTAATTTATTGAAATTCCTTAAGCGGAGAACATTACTTTCATAGGTACTTTCTAATAAAAATTGTGATATTTTAAAACATATCTGTATGAATTTCCTTGCAGTTGTGATGTTTCAAAAAGATAATCAATCTTGATACGATGTCATTAAGCTACAATTTCTCTGTAGGCTATAATATAAATTGCAAAAAGTGTCTGTTTTAAAGCCATTAAAATGAAAAGAGCTTGCCTGAAGCTAAAAATATATGTGTTCTTTAAAAATATCTAGTTTTTAATCTATGTATGAGTAGCTGATTTTTAAAAATTAATGCAGCAGCCAATTAACAATTTTAGCAATTAACACTTGCTAAAATACGTTATAAATCTGAAGATATTGAGGTGGAATGTATTCTCACACATTTGCATAGCATTATTCTTGAATAATTATTAGATTTGGTCAGATATTTTCTGATTAGGCAGTCTAAAAGATTTTTCAAATATTGATAGATATGTATTATCAACTCCAGCAATGGTATTTTTGGGGCCAAATTCTTCTTGGGGAGAATAATTTAACAATGATTCTGTACATATTGGTGCACTTTGCATCTTGCTGATGAGGTACTACACATGTAGTCCTTTGGTAATGTTAATCTAATTTCTCTCAAAAATATATAACAGTGCTTGCTGCTGTTGTTGACATGGAAGAAATCTCCAAGGAAACTAGGCAGTATATTTCCTGCTGCACAGCAGTGTAGTGCTAACTCTACTGTATTCAATTTATATGGCTTTCTAAGTATTCTAATGATTAATGGGTTAACAGGGTAATCCCCATATTTCATTACTAGACCATAGTGAAATCTCATACAAAGCTTAAGTGAACTGAGCTGTATGACAAAGGAGAATCACACACATGCCTTTTTACTATTAGTTTATTACAAGTGATATCTTGATCTTCCTTTTTGTTTTTCCTTTTTTTTTTTCTTCCCATGTCTGCAGAAGATATGAAGTTAAATATATCTAACCAAGTCCTTTGTAGCCCAGTAGGTGAAGCATCTGACTTCATTTTTCCAGGACTCAAGTCTTCTCTGGAGGTGATTTCTTTTTTTGTCTTCATGCAGGCATCAGGAAATGTGTTGTGATACTAGCTCAAGTACCTAGATTCAAAATACACTGTAATTGTCCTTTCTTATGATGAGAAAGCACTTCGGGAGGCAGGGGGGAAGGAGCTGCCTTTTGTATTGCTGCTGAGCCTCTCTCCCTCTCTGTCTGAGAGCGCTCATCACAATGGCAGAGACTGTTTTCCTTTCTCATCCTGCCAGTTAAGGAAAACTTTCCTCACTTTCAGTGTTTGTCCTTGGGAGAGGTAGAATGGATTAGGGGAAGTCTCTACCTTCAGGGGAATTTTTATTCTCAAAGTAAAAATGCAGAGCTTTGAGCTAGAAGCAAACACATAGCAAGCGAGAAGGCTCCCAAGGAAATTTTAGACAGCAGCAAGGAAGGTATGGAAATTAAATATAATCAGGGATAGAACACCCTGTATCTCTTGTGACCCACATGGTTTGCAGGCACTGTAAATCCCAATGGTGTGGCAGGGACGTGTGTCACCAGCAGTTCCTCTGAGGGGCATGAGTAGTGCAGACAGCAGTAATGTCTTATGCAGACATGGTTATTTCTTACCTGTGGAACCTGTGATGTATACACAATATGTAATTTGACAGTCATAGAAATATGAGATTTTTGTATTTGCCTTGTAGGGTCAGAAAGGTTTGTCACTACTGAGTTAGGTATTTTTTTATTTGAAGGCAGAGTCAACAGTTTTCTTGCCTTGGATTATATATATATGTCCCTTGCTTTGTGGTCATGTTTTAATTTGTATTTACTTTAATCCATCATTTTTCTTGTTTTTATTATTTTTTACCATTTCCATGTGGGGAGGAATAGCTTTATCATACACATTAGCAGCTTTTTGACTCAAAATGACCTACAAATACATTCCGACAATTAAAAAAATTATTTTAGGACACCAGTTAAATATCTTCTGACTCCTACACCAGCATGTTAAGTAATCAAAGAGGAAGGTCAAGACTTCAGAATAATAAGGGAGAAAGGCTGAATCTGAACTTTTATTTTGTTAGTTAAAGACTCTCTGATCATGGCCGTCACTAGATGACTCAAGAGCACTCACACGGGTATCTCAGGCCAGCTGGCTCTGGGATCACTGCAGCCATTCAGTGCTTCTTCCTCTGACAGATCTCACACAGAGAGGCAGATTTTCCCTTGGATTTTTCCAGATGGAGCACCAGTACTCTCTTTCTTTTCTGTTACTTTTTGATTATGGCAGTTAATTTCTGTTTTCTTTGATTAAACTTCAAACTAAGAGATCTTCTAATGTTGCAGTTTAGATTCAGTGTTTCTTTCTGGAAAAGAACTCGACAATCTTTAGGCTTTAAACTGTGATGGAAAACTCCATTACTGAATGGTTTAAAATCAATACGGTTCACTGCAGAGCTTTACCTCGTGTATTACAAACAAAAGGTTGTATGAGAGGTCTTATAAAGAAAGATTGTGATGTTAACCTTCTCAATAAGGTGATGGCCAGACAACATGTATCATCAAGGAAAATCTAATAAGTTGGTTAACCTATTTTAATTCAGGTAATCACATAAGCATTCCTAGAGCTTTGAAAAATAGTGTATATATATATATATTTACTGTCAAATTATTTTTTATAAGCTATAACTGGAAAGAAAATGTTCCTTTCCAAGTCACCAATGTGTATCAAAAAGTATTCCATACATGTTTCTTTTAGACCTGCTACACTTTGTACTTCCATCAGCGAATGGGGCTTTTAATAAAATAGCATGATGATTATATTTTTTGGATAACATCAGTGGAATGAAGTTTTAAAGCATTGTTCTTCAGTATTGATCAGCAACACACTAGTCTGTGGACGAAGGTCCAGAGATCAATAAAGGTTAGAAATCTAAATCTAGAAAACAGAAGGAAACAGTGAATTAATTGAAGATTTTTAGTTCGCAACAGAAGCAACTGAAGAGAGCCCTGATAGCAGCCTCAAAAATTATAAAAGCCTGCTTCAACGAGAGAGAAAATAATCAGTTCCCCATGTCCAGTGTAGATAAGACAAGAAGTAATTGGGTTAAATTTCCTCAAGGGAGATTTAGGTTAGACATTAGGAAATGGTACTAATAAAAAGAACTGGAAAGCACTGCAATATTTTGCCTGTGGGTGCTATTGAATCTCCACTGCTGAAGATTTTTCAGAAGAGGATAAGCTGTCGTGAATGACACTGGTATTTTGCTGTCCTTCTTCTGTGGCAAGACCACTGGCTAAATGACCTTTCAAGGTCCATTTCTGCCCTTTGACTTAAATGCTACAACTGATACAAACTTGTGACTTTGACCTGAAAGCTGTAATCTGTTAGCAGAGAAAATCCTTATGATAATTAGAGTTTTCCTTGATCCAGTCTAAATCTGAATCTTTAAGTGAAAGAAGGATTAAAGGAACAGAGCAACAGTAAGAATGAAGTGACTAGACAGTATATCAGGTTAAAAGTCTTTGTGGGTGAGATGAAAGAGTTACAGGGAAGGACAAAACGGTCAGGCATACAACTAAATCAGGAAGGAAAAAATATCACGTGCTTTTGGTGAAAAGATATTACCTTTTTAGTATGAAAGTAGTGGATAGCTCTGAAGGGATCATAATGTTACGTTCACTTTGTGACTTTCAGTTTGGAATAACATAAACAGTATTCATGCAAATTTTCTCAAAGCTGGTTGCTGCTGGAGAATTTGCTTTAATCCCCTCCTCCCCCTCTCCCCCATACCGCCCCTTCCCTTTAACATTTCTGAAATTGCTATATTTCAAGAAAACTGAAGGGAAGAGAGAGCGAGACAGAATGCCTTCCTACAACGCATTTTCCCCAGTAGTTTTGGGTAGGAAGGCATTTGATTAAAAACAAATAAAATTCTTAATTTTTAAATCATAGCTTTACTGTATATCAGGATCACACCCTCCATCCACTGATTGCAAACCAGCCATGCAGTGCTGTAACTGTTAATGCCACAGCAGCTCTAGCTTGCTCTGCTTATCCCAGGCTCTGATGCTAACTCTCCGGCCCTGCAAGCATTAACCAGTTTGTGTCAACACCCTACATAATCACCATTAAACCACTGCTGAGGGCTAGCATAGCATTAGACTGAGGCAGCATGTGGCCTGCTGCTGTAATACTAACAACGAGTTTTACTATCAGGGCTCTGCAATGTGACCATAGTTATTTTGAATTTTATTATAAAACCTTTCTGTTTTCTATTCTTCTAGTCACAGGCATCACACACTCATATTTTGAAGCTAGATTGTTACTGCTCTGTTTCTTCCTCAGCTGCATAAGGCAGGGGAGTTAAGGAGGGAAAAGAAAGCAAAAGGCAAAACGTCAATACTGCTCTGCAAAGAGGTATAATTACACTCAGTAAGATTCAAACATAGATTGGGTTCTTCAACCACCCTTGGTGTCCTGGCAAGGTATATGGAGGTGTAGGTGGAGGAGGGGAACAGAAATTTTGAACATTGTGAGGTATAATCACTTACAATTTTTTTGCCTTCAGCCCTGCTGTATGAGTGGCTAAATTCCATGACTGACTTGCAAATGTTCACCATCATCTAAGTTGTTCAGGATTTAGAAAAATCCTATAATAAAGCAAAAAGATAAGTATTTGTATATATGGGGTGGGATTTTTTGTTGGATGTTCCTTGGTTTGTTTTTTTTGTAAGGAAAGGGAAAACCTGTGTTTTTTAAATTTCTCTGATTTCTCTACTGAAAAAACAGTGATAAATTTTCCTGTGTAAAAATGAGTTAGGACTGCCTAATTTGGCTCAATAAAGCTTTTTATGACAGTTACTGATTTAAAAAGTTTTAAGATTTATTATTTTTTCATTCTTATTTCTTATGTTTTATTTTACAAGCAAAATGTTTTGTTTCACACACAATTACTGCTGATTGCAAAGGGACTGAGAGAAGAATATTGCTGTGCCTACAAAGATGAAGGGGAAAGGAAATGCAAGAATTATTTCAGATGAATTGCTGTGAGGCACCTAGAGAACCGGTGTTGGGTCTTTGAGTTTCAAAGGAGAAGCTTTCAGAAAAAAAAGAAGAACATGTTTTGTTCTAGATATAAATTTGCCTATATTTAACTGTCATCTTGTTTTGTTTTTTAATACTCAAAACATAAGGTGAAATAAAATAGAATTCAAAACGACCCTTAATCTTTTTGAATGGCTTACATGCCACTGTGTTGCTTCAAGAATAGAAGACATATTTTCTTACAGATTAACCTCAAATGCAACTGCTGTTATCTATACTGTATTTCTAAACTGGTAATTGAAAATCATAAAAGGAAGGAACAGGAAATGAAGGCCATGAAACTCTTATTTCCAAGTACACAGAGGATATAAAGAATTGAGAATAATGTATTTAAATTTATGACTGCAGTACAAGTTTTAAACATAAATTGAAAATTATAAATTTTGTTATTATTTTCCAATTTCCCCCCCAAAAAACCCCAAGAAAATAATTTGTATTATTGCTGCTTTATAAGTCAATAGCACAAGGAAAACTGTAATAATTCTCCTACTAAGCAACGCAGATGAACGCATGACTCTCTGATGGAAAAAATAGCCCCTGCAATTAGTGTAAAGTTATATTGAAGATATATTTCTACAAATTCTATAAAACCAACCAAATAATCAATACCCTGCATCATCAGAACTAGTTATTTTCATTTTTGCATAACTACCAATTATTTTTATTTCACTGAATGAAGTATAATCTCCTTCCAGCCAGCTTCAGTGTCAGGCTCATGGATGGCAACTCTGCTCGAAGGCTCAGCAGCTCCACCTTGGACATTGTGCTTTTACGTGGTGCTGGTGTCCGTGTACACTCCTTCCTCCCTGTCATGTGTGTTGTCCCTGTCCACCCCCAGCTACTTCTGAGGGTTTTTATAGGTAACATTCAGCACAGGCTGTCAATCTGTCAATCGACACAGTGGGGTACCTTTCCAGTAGTTTTAGGTACTGCTTTCCTGTCAGGTGGTGACCCATGCCCTGTGCTAAGGCTCATCACGCTCAGTTCCCATTTGCATTGCCTTGAGTGCTGCAACTTCCTGTACTCAGCCCCTGTCTGCATTGTCCTCATCTCTCAGACAAGGTAAGGCTCTAATAATCCTGTATCACAAGACAAAATATCAAACAATAGAAAACATCTATCTTGTCCTGTGTAATACTAGAACATTTCCACCTTTTATCATTCAACATTTGCACAGCTGTAGGATTTTAAAAATATTGATGGGCATATTTGAGCGGAAGATTTCGGAAGGAAAAAGACTAAATTCAGAGCAGGTGCATAACCCTTTGTCCTTCATTTGTTTGAGTTCCTGGTCCACAGCTATTTAGCGGCATGCAGTATTTTTGAGGTGTTGCACTCAGTGGAAATAATTGATTAGCTCATCGATCGGGGTGATTAATTGTACATCTCCTTCCTGTGTTAACAAAGATGGAAGAGAATGGAAAAACAAGTACTTGTCTCAGTGAACCTGTTTAACCATTAGGTACTTGAAGTTGCTGGCATAGGACACACTTCCTTCCCTGCCTTGCTTTTGTACTGACAAAAGCATTTCAGTTTAAAGAGTCAAGGGTATGGGCCACGTGTCAATGCAAAGGTTTATTTAACAGAACTTGACTGTGATCTGTAGGACTAACATTGCAAGTCCTGAAAGACTTTCCTATTGATCAATGTTCCTTTTGGTAAAATGATCTTTCTGTATTTGCATTATTGGTCTTTTAGAAGTTTCCTCTCACACAAACTCTTGCTGCAGTTCAAGACAATCAAAAGACTGTAGTTTTTGATTATTTATCTATTACCACTATTGCTTAGCCAATATTTTCTGTTGAGCTTGTTTTGCTCCCTAATTGCTGATCTTGTTTACCAATTCTGCCTAATACGTGATGAAGAATAAGCTGTTCCAAGGTCGCCACTAAGCCCAAACAAGACAAAAAGAAGAAATCTAAATATTTATGTCTCATGGTAGTACGAATTTGCTTATTTCCCCATTTTACATACGTGTATCTTTTCTTCAAGCTTTTCAATGTCAGACTTTCAGCACTTAAGCTACAAATAGTTATGCCAGAGTATCAAGTGTTTGGTCTGCAGGACAGTTGCTTGACAATTGAGATTTCTTTCCCAATGTCAGTGTTGTGAAAAAATACTACTTTCTTGCAAAAGTTTTTGGTTTCAATTTATCAGTGTTTTCTGACAGAAAGCTGTTTAATTGGAAAATCCCCAAGAGATCGAATTTTTTTTGGTAATAATTAGTTGCCAAAGAGAGATCAGATAAGAGATGAATTTAGAATGATAATGATGATTATCATGTTTCACACATTGTGGTGCTCTACCTATAAAAATATGTATTCAAATATCTCCAAATAAGTATTTAAACAGTATCTGATGATAATCATCTACACACTCTGGGTTTGCAGTATGCTTAACTTGGTAGGGAATTGCTCCTTGCAATGAACTGTGGGGAAAGAGATAGGCCTTATTTTGAAGGAGTCTTTTAAAATTTACATTGTCTCACACAGTCGCTAGAAAAATATGCCATGTATATCAAGGTACACTAAAAACCACACAGTAAGAAAAAATTGTGTCTTATTTTTCAGTGAAGGTTATATGATGTTACGAAACAAAGAACACATAAGAACATAAGAATACAGAACAAAATAAAAGTTACAGAATGGAATAATTGCAAAATTTAAAGGTAAATGAGTTACCTAAAATTATTCATTAAGAAGAATGTTTAATTTTTAAGCTTCTTCCTATTTTTCAATGACTGATCCCAAACTTATGTAGACACATTTATAATTTAGAAACATTTTCTCAGATCAAATTGTTCACAACTCTTTGCTTTGACAGTATCTTTTTTTTTTTCTTTTGGTGTGTTTAAGCATGTAATTTAAGGGTTATTTTTGGTGCTTCTTGATGTATAGAGAGTAGTGCAGTAAACTTGCATAAGAGTAGACTTCAGATGAGTTTAAAGTAAAGTATTTTCAGCTGGTAGTGCTGATTTAGTGCTATAGTACTTTATGAATATGCATAATCTCAGATGCGCCTGTTGATACAGTTTCGACAATAATTGCGTTTAACTTTTGACTAATACTGGTGGTCATTGTATAAATTAGAATGTTTTAAATTTTCATGCAATTGTCTGTGAAAGATCAATAGTTTTTAATAATATTTCAACAGTCTTATGAACCTCTTAGTAGTAAACGTATTGAACTTCCAGCAAAATGTTCTAAAATGTTTTTTAGTATAAACTTGATTTCACTTCTCAAAAATATTTCTCTGGAAGTATTTCTACTTCTGCCATTTAAATTGATTATTTCTTTGAGACAGTTCCAAATATAAATGCTGAAAAAAAAGTCATTAACTAAAGGGGTGATGGCTTTAGGTGCTATAGGTACTATTGTAGTTGTCTCTATACATCTAAACGGGTTGTAAGATACCATATAATTATTTTTCTTGAAGAATCACTGTCAAAGCTAATGACAATAAATTTATTGTAAACCTGCATTTCTTATTTAATACAGGCTTCAAGCTATGTCTGTTATAAAATATAAGAAGTACAGAGCATAAACTGTTAAATTGTGCAACTCAATTCCTAGTAGCTGGAAATACTATAGAGCAATACTATATAGTGAATACTATACATAACAAAATATATATTTTTTATACTAAAAGGGTGAGGTAATTATAAGGCTCTATCCTAGTTCTGCTAGTCCAGCAGAGAAGATAACAAAACAACTCCTTTTTTTTACACTGCCTTTTTTTACACTTTACACTGCATTTTTTCTACTGCCACTTATTAAGTATTTAATGAGGGAAATGGATGCAGATTCCAGTTCTTAGGTTCATTACAAATCTCCATCTCTAGTTCCTGCATTTATTATTGCCTTTGACCTATGCCTCAGAGTTATCTGAACAATTCGGAAGTGCTGTGTCTTGGAACAGCTTTTCTTATATATAAAGTTTAAACCACATAATAATTTTCTTTATAATTTGCAAATAATTTTTGAACATAAAATTCAAAAAAATTTTCACAGAAATAGGCATGTGCTTGCTTTGTCATGTGTTGTTCCTTCAAATCATTGCAAAACCATATGAGTGTGGATTTGAGCATGTTCCACAATGCAGAAGAGACAGCTGCTTGCTTGGTTTTGAGGCTGACAAGCTGTGGGTGGCTTGTGCAGGGTGGCACTGCAAAACAGAAGGAACAGGTTATTCTGTGGAGGGGTAAGAATGGATATTCCATTGGCACAGAAAAGTAAGGCTTGATCACTGCCTTTATAGCTGCTTTGGGGAGGATGAACCGGAAAAGTCATAAGCTGCATGTTTCCCACATCATAGTCATAAGCTGCACATTTCCCACATCATTTTTTAACTTCCATGGAACTCTTCTGTGAAATGTTTGGGTTCATATTAACAAGTCCAAATTCCAAAATGACTTAGTAGAGAAAAGTACAAAATACTTGATTTTATTAGTTGAAACAGGGAATTAAGTCTGTTGAGGAGAACTAGGTTAATAGCTAAATTCCTGCAAAACTGAAGAAAAACTGGAATATGTAGGATTTATGTTTTATATTGCTCTGTTGCAAGTTTATATTACTAAGTATGAGTGTTTAAAACTTTCACAGACTCTCACTTTCATGTACTACATATTCAATTGATCCACTTTCAATTAAAAATTTAAGCATATAAGAAAAATTGTGTGGGATTAAAGCCTAATCTATTAATACCTCATTCAAGTAAATGTTTTGGATAGTTTGCTCTGTGACATGTGCAGTAGAACTCTGAATTTACTGAAGGTGGTTTTTATAAAATATCAAGGTAGAAAATGCGTCAAACAAATCATTCTTGTAAATGATGATTATGGCTCTTTACATTTAAGAACTGAAAGACAAAATAGCTAAATATGTCTTTTGCTGAAGTGGAATTATATCATTATGTGTTGGCCTTTTTGTCTTAACGGGTGATAGCAATGTATTTCTTTCTAATGTGTGAGGAAACATAGAGAAAAAGATTTTCAGTCCTCAGCTGTAGACATACTGAAAAGGTTTTATATTACTGCGTAGCAGTGAGAGAACATTTAGTACAATCATGGCTTTTATTACTGCTTTTTTATGCTTTTTGACTAACATTTTATCCTGTACTGAAGATAGGCAGCACTTCCCACAGCAACAATTTCTGTCTCTGTTTAAGTCTTTTCTGAAAATAAAGTTTCCCAGGCAAAGCTCAAACAATACCTGCAGCTGAATATGACATCCAGCTGCCCTGAGGATTTCCTATCTCTGTGGATTATTCAGGGCAGAATATGTCACAAATTTAATTTGAGTATAGCCAAGCACTTGGAATAATGGGTCTGTCTTGGTGTTTTACTCTTTAGAAACAATTAAACATTCATAATTTCCCCTTCTTATTAATTTTCCGGATAATTTAGTATATTACTTACTTTTTATGATACTTCCTTCATTGGTATACATCTCTGAGCAAAAATGTGGCTAAATAATAAACAAAATGTTTAGCAAGTAATAAATAATACATATTAATGTAATAGTTTCTTGTCATGGTTTAGCCTCAGATGGCAACAAAGAACCACGTGCCGCTCTCTCAAACTTCCCCCGCAACGCGGAAGAATCGGAAGAAAAAAGGCAAAACTCATGGGGTGAGACAAAGGCAGTTTAACAGAACAGCAAAGGGAACAGGAAAACAACAACAATAACACGGACAGAGGAATGTACAAACACGGTTACAGAACCACCACTCACCTGACTGGACCGGGGACACCCCAGACCGCTCCCAAGCATTGACTTCCTGCACCTTCCCTTGGCAGCTCATGGCTACAGACTGGGCATGGCTCACATGGGATGGAATACCTGTGTCCCTGCCAGAGCCTGGGGAGAATTAACCCTATCCCCACCGGAACCAGGACGCTTCTTCATTATCTTCTTCAAATCTCTTTTTTTTTTACTTTAATTTTAATCTCTGTTGATTTCTCACACTGATCTTGTCTTATTTTAGAGAGGAATCATGTGCTGGAATAATTACAGTCTACCCTGGGACTACAGAATTCTGCAAAAGTAATTTTTCTATCTTCTCTTTTTAATACTTCAGGAAGTTCATAAGGAAAACAGTGATGGAATTTATTCAAGTAATTCTCATAAAGATTTCAGTGAAATCCCCTGTGTCCTGTTTTAAGGTCACACATTCTGATATAAATATTGTTGTACTTTACATTATCCAAAAATGCTACTGTTTGATGAAGCTTCAATGTGAAAGGTAGGATTTTAAAAGTACAGTTTGTATCTGAAAATTACAGCCAATAATAAGTATCGTATAATATCTGAAATCAGAATAGTATCCAAGGAGTCAGAATCCCCATCTACCATATAACTGTAATTATACAAGATATCTGTGTAATTGAGAACAGAATTTGACTAAGCGGTCATTAATATTTTTATTTCTGTTTTTCTATTTTCCCTCCCCAGCTTTATTTGTTCTACATTTAAGACCCATCAGGGAGAAAGGCACGTGTCTGAATTATGCAGTTAACAATTCTACAAAACCTACTGCGTTTTGTAATAGATAATAATGATATACACAATAAGTTACCTATTATGGGAAAGCTCCCCTAGAGGCATCAGCGGTGGGTGAAATGAGATATGGGGAAACTGACAGTAACAAGATACACCTGTCCAGACCCCAAAATTAAGCAATACTGTGGCAGCTGTGACAGGAATATGGCATGGTGTCTCTGAAGCATCAACAAAATGACTATCAGTTCAAGTAGGTTTTGCAGTTTTGTGGTGGCAGCAGTAGAAGTTTTGCCTAAAGTTATAGATAAAATGTTAACATTTGGTAAAGAGCATATAGTATCACAGTATTCAATCCACCCAAAAGATTAGTCTCCAGTAGTTAAATGAATTTTTAAAGAAATTGTGTATGGAGTTTATTGCACCAGCGTTTCATTTCTGGAGACCTGGAAATATTGAACTCCAACGTGTGAGAAATTCAGCAATACCTTTATTAAATTCATGAAGGCAAGATTAAACTCTACATTAGGAAACTCCTAACCAGTTCAAAACCTCTAGCATTTGTCTTTCCACATTAGAAGTTAGATCTGTCCAAAAGAGACATTCCCAGAGCATTAATTTCTTTAAAGCCATTATTTCATACTCTCCCATGCTGAATTTAAGTGAAGGGTGGTTGACTCTTGAAGATACCTGCTTGGTTCTCTGAGTCTACTCTGGTGACAAGCATGCTGATTTTGGTTGATAGAGTACCCAGTCACTTATTTTTCTGGGTTGGTGTAAATTACTTCTCCTGTCCATGTGTTTCATCTATATGTGCACTTTCCCTGTTTTTCACAATTATCTGTATATTCTTTTGCTCAGACTTTTGTTCCCGATTTGATCATTTCCTCTGTCGTTTTGGAACCAGCCGCTCCTTTGTTCTTGTCTCTCAATCTCTTTGTTTTCCAGTGCAATAAACTTGTACCTCCCTTCACTTAATTGCGTCTAAGTTACTTTGTGACTTGAAATATATGATAAACTTTCTTCCTAAACAAAAGTGCTTTGACTGAGTAGAGGCTGATTTCTGGGGTGGGGTCTTCGAAGACTCATTGGTCTCAGAATCTTTAAGTTTTAATCCATTTCTTGTTCTATATTTCATATGTTTAAACTTCTTTTTTTCTTTCAAAGTAACAATGCCTTTAACTCACAAACCAAGTAATTTGAAAGGGTGGTAATGTCTCATTAGATACCTGAAGAGGATTCTAATAGAGGCAACCTACAATTTCTAAACATTTTTGGTTTTATTAATACAAACAGGCTGCCTCTTTCCTTCCAACATAAGACACAGTTAGCTGAAAGTAATTTTATCAAAAACTGAGATTTTTCTTAATTATCATGTCACCTGTAGTTTAACTGCAAGTTGTAGGAAACAGAAGTTAGTTTGTTTAACTAACTAGTTGTTTAAATAAACAGCAGTGTTCGTTTAAATGAGCATCCTGTAATTCTACTATGACATTAAGAGAAGCTTTATATGTATGTATTTACTTAGAGTACATTCTAAACACCTGTTAGAACAACAGTAAGTCATTATTATTATGTTACTTCATTATTTTTTTTTATGTTAAATTATTTAATGTGTTTTATTTTTGAGGAAACTACTTGTGGCAAGCAGCCTTTTAAAGCATTTTGAACATTTGAGTATAAGTACTGACCTATACCGTTCAAGATTTGAATATTCTGAACTGGCTGGTAATGTCAAGTAAATTTAGATAGAGACATCATCAGCCTTTGCATCTATTTGTAAAGGACAAAAGGACAAATCTATTGCCCAGAAACTCCCTCTCCCTCAAGAATGAATTAGCTCCATGAACACATAAGAAAGATGCTTTCCAAGTAGAATAATACCTCTGTAGATATCCATGTCTGGGGTTTCTCAGTGAGACACATATGTAAGAAAAAAGAAATCCATAACTTCAAGATGAAATATAAAAAGGATAATCAGCATAAATAAAACAAATTTGATGGAATTCAGTGTGAATTACTGATTCTAAGACTGAGAAAAATAATAGAGCTGGAAAATACATTGAAGTGAAGAAATAGATGTGGCATTCATTTCCAGAAGGTATCCTGCCCTCATCAATTTGCCTTCATCAATTTTAAAGCATATGCAACAGCTATTCATAGAATCATAAAATGTGTTGGGTTGGAAGGGACCTTTAAAGGTCATCTAGTCCAACCCCCCTGCAGTGAGCAGGGACATCTCTACCTAGATCAGATTGCTCAGAGCCTCATCAAGCCTGGCCTTGAATGTCCCCAGGGAAGGGCCCCCACCACCTCTCTGGGCAACATGTTCCAGTGTCTCACCACCTTCATTGTAAAGAACTTCTTCCTAATGTCTAATCTAAACCTACCCTGCTCTAGTTTAAAACCATTGCCCCTTGTCCTATCTCTACATGCCCTTGCAAACAGTACCTCCCCAGCTTTCTTATAGGCCCCCTTCACGTACTGGAAGGCTGCTATAAGGTCTCCCCGGAGCCTTCTCTTCTCCAGGCTGAACAACCCCAGCTCTCTCAGCCTGTCTTCAGAGGAGAGGTGCTCCAGCCCTCGGATCATCTTCGTGGCCCTCCTCTGGACCTACTCCAACAGGTCCATGTCTTTCTTGTGCTGAGGGTTCCAGAGCTGGACAGAGTACTCCAGGTGGGGTCTCACGAGAGCAGAGTAGAGGGGGCGAATCACCTCTCTCAATCTGCTGGCCACGGTTCTTGTGATGAAGCCCAGGATGCGATTGGCCTTCTGGGCTGCAAGTACACATTGTTGGCTCATGTCCAGCTTTTCATCCAGCAGTACCCTCCAGTCCTTTTCTGCTGTGCCACTCTCTATCATATCATCCCCCAGCCTGTATTGATAACAAGGATTGTCCCAAACAGTCTTTTCTAAAATTATTTTTTTGTAATCTTGTTGCTTATAGAAAAATGATGAACCAAATAATTGTTAGTGAAATCAATATGAAGACCTGGGTAATCAGTAATTTTTAAAACTAGGCTTTTTATACATTTATATGCTAAGTTTTAATTGAAGGATTCACAAGGAAATATGTATATATGGACAAGGAAAGCATATTCAACAAAATATTCATCAGTAAGGCTGGTAGTTCATTTGCAGTAAGTTTTAAGTATATAAGTATGTATAAAAGTGGATTCAGACAAGGAACCTTCTTCATGGATATGGAATTGTATACTTCAGGAAGTCTTCTATAAATAAGCAGAATACCAGTATCCATTGA
Organism: Dromas ardeola; assembly: GCA_013398915.1. NCBI lineage: Eukaryota > Metazoa > Chordata > Aves > Charadriiformes > Dromadidae > Dromas > Dromas ardeola. The sequence goes on from VYZM01015998.1 coordinate 21,852, forward strand.
AATCAGAAAATAATGAAATTTCGTAAAGTATTTAAAGAAAAAAAAAGGTGGGAAATAACAGTGAAGTTTAATACATTTAACTTTATAAATTATTATTTAGATTTACAGATTAATTATTGTCTACTTTAAATGATATATATGTATTTTCTTTTCCAGTTCACAAATCTCACTGACAACATTTCTCAAAAACCAAAAGTACAATTGATATATAAACGAGTATTTTCACTTGTGTGCAATGAAACACCAGGCTAGTGACTGGACTTTTACAGTTATTGCAATTTTTCTTATAGAGAAAATTAAAATGACTTAATGAATCCAGACTTGGTTCTGTAGGTTTTTATCATGCTTTCAGATATAAAAACATACTTTAAGATTATGGAGTGAATGTTCTAATCTAGAAGTGAAGATATGTTAGTAAAAGTTATCTCTCAAGTTATTAACTATCATTTTGGCCTTGTGATTTCAGTTTTCTAATATGTGTTGGAACATTTATTAAACTAGTAATAGCTGGAGGATTGAGATGGTATTTCAAACATAATTGCTGTAATCAGTTCACACCTTAAACTGAATGTTTCAAAACCCGACAAGTATTTTTGATCTGAATTAAGTCTACTGATTTTGATCGTATCAGCTTTCCAATATCTTCTTTTAAGAATCCTGCGTACTAAAGGTATGAAATTTGAACCTAACCAGTTGTTCCCTGCTCTGCTAAGTATGCTGATTTTTTTCTTCGTTGTCCTGGTTCTGGTGAGGATAGGGTTAATTCTCCCCAGGCTTTGGCAGGGACACAGGTATTCCATCCCATGTGAGCCATGCCCAGTCTGCAGCCGGGAGCTGCCAGGGGAGAAGGCAGGAAATCACTCTTTGTGAGCGGTCTGGGGTGTCCCGGGTCCAGTCGGGGAGCGGTGGTACTGTAATTGTACTTCTACTTTCCTCTGTCTGTGTTATTGTTGTTGTTTTCTTGTTCCCTTTGCTGTTCTGTTAAACTGCCTTTGTCTCAACCCATGAGTTTTGCCTTTTTCTTCTGATTCTTCCCCATGCTTGTGGGGGCATTGTGAGAGGGGCACGTGGTTCTTTGTTGCCATCTGAGGCTAAACCACAACATTCGTAAAAGAAGTAGGTTTTTCAGATTCACAGGATCACAGAATCACAG
>VYZM01015999.1:0-66692 GCA_013398915.1 Dromas ardeola
GCCCAGTTATCTCCCCTTCCCCTTTAAAGCCCTGTACTGGGCTGGTACTGGGAGGCTGCTATAAGGTCTCCCCGGAGTCTTCTCTTCTCCAGGCTGAACAACCCCAACTCTCTCAGCCTGTCCTCACAGGAGAGGTGCTCCAGCCCTCGGATCATCTTCGTGGCCCTGCTCTGGACCCGCTCCAACAGGTCTGTGTCCTTTGAACTCATCAAGGACATAATGCCAGTGTAGGTGCCTGTACACACACCGTGCTAACGGACTAACCGAGCAAATATTAAAGCCTTCTCCTTTCCAAACACCTCTGCTGTGTAAAACCTTTCCTGATGCTGAATCTTGTTTTTACCTAGAAGGGATGACTTGGGAGGGCGGCGACGTGCGAGGTTTGAAACCAGGCGTACTGCCACTGCCGTGCTCGCGCTGATTTGCTGTGAAAGGAGAAGCAGAGTTTCGGCAGAAGGTGCTCATGGCACCAAAGACAAGAGGAGCAGGGAACAGCGTGTACAGCTCATTATCACTCCCCCGCCTGCAGAGGTGTCAGCCCAACCTGGCCCCCGCGCAGCTCTGAACCTGACGTCCTGGAAAGGGTCTGCAGGGCAGGGGAGACCCCATGGCCTTGCTGATACCATAGCGTAGGAGGAAAATTTAGCCCGAGGTGGTATTTTTATTCTTGGCCAGTGGTCACACCCCTGCTATGAAGAAAGGAAGGTTCAAGCTTTTACCTTCTTATCCCGTAGATGTAACACACAGCAATGGTTTCTACCAGCACGATGAGCAGAAGCGAGAGGGTGGCTGCGTAGTCATTGAATATGTCAAACCAATAATTTCCAGCCTCCATAGTGAAGGTTAGGCCAATCACGCAGTTAATGAAGCACACAACACCTGCGTGGATAAAACAGGGACCCTGCTGTCACACCTGGAAACACAATTGCGTGGGGGGAAGTGTCGTATTTCTTGTGACTAAAAAGCTGGTGGGATTTCATAGAATCATAGAATGTGTTGGGTTGGAAGGGACCTTTAAAGGTCATCTAGTCCAACCCCCCTGCAGTAAGCAGGGACTTCTTCAACTAGATCAGGTTGCTCTACTATTCAGGATTTCTACTAATTTCTCTCAGGAAGCAGCTTTCTCGGAGGAGAAAGATAATTTTTTTTGCCCTTTGGAAAAGACCTGGCTCTGTGTGTGTGTGAATGTGCTGGTGTAGCCTTAAATTGCTGCTCCTGGGACCTGCGCAGTCACAGCAAAGACACGCGAGTCTCAGCTATGGCCTTGTCGCGCGTGTGTGCGGAATCTGCCATTACTGTTTGGCATCTGGTTAAAACAGGTTTTAAGGTGGGACAACTGATTTCCATGCCCAAATGAGAGCACCTGTCACTTTTGGCCAAAGACTGAGCTGGTTCACAGTTGGGATACCAGCGATGTGACTGAAGAGCCACTCACTGCGGGCGTCTTGACATGTCTCCTGGCTCTTTGAGTTTCACCAGTCAGTAGGTACCAGTCTGAAGGAGCCGGGGTGTGTTGGGAAACCTGCAAATACACACCCACGATTGCCCTGGTGCTTTGAGAGCTCCCGAGGAAAAGTGCTGTACAGGCTGGGCAGGATTTCCCAAGGGCAGGCAAACCCTTCCAAGCAGCATATTTGATATTCTCTGCTCCACCCGAGGTCAAAGAGGGACCCTCAATGGCTGCGGGACACCAAAGCTTTTGCAAGCACGTGCTCTCTCCCCGCACGGCCTACGCTGCTCCTGGCAGGTGCTTACCTGAGATCACCTCCTTGGGGAAACGGGAAGCGATGACCTTGCTGTCAGTCAGCGGCGTGAGGATGGCGGCGGTGTTTCCCAGCATGCTGCCGATGCCCAGCATCAGCAGCATGACGAAGTAGAGCACGGAGTACAGCTGGGGCACCTCCATGTTTTTGATGGCTTCAGAATAGACTATAAATGCCAGTCCCGTCCCCTGGACGGCCTGCCGGCAAGACGTGGGGAAGAAGTGAGTTACGGGCAGCTCCTCAGCTCGATAAGGGACATAAGAATAGGGACATATGAGACTGATCCTCCACAACAATGAAAAACAGCCATGGTGGCGCTTCTGCACAGCAGGGGCAGCTGAGATCTTCACTGATTTATTCAAACTGGATAGAAACTGGCAGAGTCCTGCTCGTAGTGAACACATTTGCCCCATACCGTTACCACCTGCCCTGTCCCGCAGCTGCAGCCACAGTGTGGCTGCATCACCACCCGGCTAAGTTGCTGACGAGCCAAGCGAGCCCCTTGCCCGGCTCCATCCCAAGGTGCCCCCTGCCCATCCCAAGGTGCAGAAATGAGCCCCACTGCGGCTCTCCGGGGTGCAGATGTGCCCACCAGGGCTGCCCGGTCTCGGTGGGAGGAAAGGAGAAGTGAAGCCCCGGCGCCAGCACAAAGCGGCAACTCACCGTATCGAGTTCAGCTTCCAAGCTGCAGTTTTTAAGCTGCGGCGATAATTCGGCATACTCCTGCGGGTAGGTGGCCATGAGGTACTCTTTCATCTCATTGAGGTTGTCTGCTGTCAGAGAGCCTTCCTCCAGGTCGAAAGCGTTCATCAGCAGCAGGATCACCCTGGGAGAGATATAGGAACTTAATGGCTTTCAGGCCAAGGTATGAGATTGATGCCAGTTTTACACCTCGTCCCCTCCTCCGTCAGCCCCCACATGGGGATGCTCTGCTGGCCCCAGGGCTCTGGTCTCCTGGGATGGGAGCCATGGTACTTCCAGAGTGATGTTGGGACGTGGGCAACCTTCCGCTCATCTCTGCTTCAGAGGGAGCAGGTCCCACACCCACACTGCCCCTCCCAGGCAGGCATTTTGGGTGCTGGCCAGTGCCAGCCGGCGTCTCTTCTCCTTTGCCCTCCGGTCCCACGTCCGCACCCCACCAATTTAACAAGCCTTTTGGCAACGCACAGGGACTATCAGTTCGGTTTCCTCTATGATCAGCAGAGAGATTGAAAGCTGTAAAAATAGGAGTAGAAGCGTAACTGCCGCAGGTCCCGTGCCAGGGACTGCATGCGAGCTTGCTGCCTCGGGCACGATCCTGCAGGCTGCTGGGCACCTCCAGAGCATCACCGCCGAGGAAGCTGAGCTCCTGGCGTAGGGCTTGGCCTTGAAGGGGGGGATCTGAGCATCATTGCATTTTATGAATCAGTGTCCCCCACAAAGCATGTGCTGGGACTGGGGTGCAGGAGAAAGTGCTGCTGTGACTTGCCCAGGCAAACTCATCTTCTCGACCTGGCCCATGCCTGGAAGTGGCACCCAGGAGTCAAAAGGCACACCAGCCCTGACCTTTCGTCTCAGCCTTCATCACTTTAAATCGCCCCATTAGCTTTATTAGAGCAGTATGAGCGCCAGGGCAGCTCTGGCAGCACCGTGTGCTGTTATTTATTTACCTCCCCCCCCTTACCTTCCCCAGAACGGCCTGCGGTGGAAAAAAAGTGAAATACCAGCCTCTTACTTGTTTATACAGCTTTCGTAGTTAAACGTCGCCTTGAAGCCATAGATGGAGAAAGTCACGATGCTGGCAAATATGGAGGTGGTGCTGTTGATCAGCGAGACGATGATGGCGTGCCTCTCGCAGTTGTTGCTAGGCTCGTTGTAGCTGGCGAATGCGATGAGGCTGCCAAAGCCCAGGCCCAGAGAGAAGAAGATCTGCGTGGCAGCACTGATCCACGTCTTGGGGTTCGACAGCTGCTCCAGCTGCAAAACCAGAGAGAGAGTGGGAGCATGAAGCTGTGCACAGATTCCCCGCACTGCCCCTTCCAGCCTGCGGGGATGGAGACCCCATTTTAGCACCCATCTTAGCTCATGGGTGGTTTTTGGGCAGGGTTACTGCTCAGTTTGAAAGTAATATGCTACAGGTTATGTTAATGGGCAGGTCTTTTTTCTGGAGGATAAAGGAAGCAGCTTACGGGCACCGTGGCAGAACAGCCTCCAGCCGCTCCCAGCTGGGGTTTCCAGCTGCCTGACCTAAGCTGCTGCTGCAAAAATCTGATATATGGAAAAGGAGCATTTCCACCTTTTAAAAACCTACACATTTGGTAACTAATAACATTTCATGAAAAATTCATCGCAGTTTTTCTCTACCTTTGGTGTGAACATGTAGACGAGCCCATTCACAGCGCCGTGAAGTGTTAATCCTCTGATGAGGTATATGATGAGAACGCAGTACGGCAAAGAGGCTGTTACATAGACCACCTGCGGAAAGGAGGGAAAATACCTTGGTCTAAAGAACACGTAAAACTGATGATAGCAGATTAGCTCTTTCTCACTTACTTTACATAAATAATTTCCATTATTGTGTTTGCTACTTTGTATTAATCTTTAAAGAAATATTTTCAGATAAATCTAACTTTAGAAATCTAAATAGGTTTTAGGGTAACAAGTTTATTATTAATAATAAAGACCTGTGCTACTGTTCCCAGGGTCTTCTCTTTGATGAGAAAAATAAGAACAAAATCTAAAATATTTGCAAATTTACAGAGTTCTGCAGCATTTAGGGGACTAACACCAGTTTGCAACTATTTGTCAAGAATGCATTAGGCAAAAGTCATCCATCATCTGCTCTAGGAGGAAGGTGATAAGATCTCATAAAAGGTCAAAATCAAACTTGAATGAAACTATTTTAATTCCGATGTGAAAAAGACTGTAACTTAGTGTAACCTAGATGGAAGATGGGGGGAATTAAATCTTTCAGTTGTCTTCCATGAGCTTTTAATTAAACCCCGGAATTTGAATCTAAATGTTTGATCTCCGTGTTGGAAAAAGCCACTTGCAAGAAAAAAAAAGGGAGAATCCAATCACTTTCTCTTTGCTGGGATGTACTCCAATGGCTCACCCAGAAAGATACATAAAAACTAACTCACAAAAAACATGCCTTCCCAAGCTCTCGGGAAGAGAATCGTCTGGGTAATAACCAAACATTCCTCCCGTTCGCACCTGCCTGCACTGTCAGCTGGCATCTGCCTTTCCCCGTCACACACCTGGAGATGCAGCAGCTTCACCGTCCCCAGCAGGACAGCCCTCACCCGCTGCCCAAACCCACCGCTCCTCCTGCACAAGGGATGCAGGGGAAGCCCCCCATGCCGCCCTTGACGAGGCCCTGCCTTCGTGATGCTGTTTCAATGCTCCTTGGCTATTTCTTTCTTTCTTTTTTGCCCCCAAAGCCAGCTGCAGCAAGTTTAAGAGGTTATTCTTAGTTTACAGTCTCTTGGCTTTCTGTGTTTGGCTAAAACGATTTGGGGATTACAGCCCTCAGCTTGCTTCTTAGTGCAGGCTCAGCCAGGACATTGCTTCCCCCCCCACACCCCCCTCCTCATAACTTCTGGTCTGAGTAAAAAGTGAGTGAAAATGCCCGGTAGACACCTTTTTTTTCTTGCAAAGACTGAGGAACAGACATCTCCTTTCCACAGGGCCAGCAGCCTGGTGGCTGGTTTTGCAGCAGAGGTGGCTGCATTTAAAGGACTTTTCTGTTTTGTTTTGTGGTGTTTTTTTTTTTTCAATATCACTCAGTGTTTTGATTGAGCCTTTTTCAATTGCAGCTTAACAGGGTGGCAGAGGCAGCACAGCTGGCTGCTCTGGGGGAGATGCCAAAACCCCAAATAACAGCAGACATGGACACTGCCTTTTTGGTGCTCGTTTATCCTCCTCACATCCTACTGGGACTCACCTTGCCAGTGGACTCGGTGCCACGGAGGATGCAGAGGTAGACCACCAGCCAGGCCAGCATCAGGCAGAGCGCCTGCTCCCACTGCACGCTCCCACTGTCCTCCAGCGATGGAGAGATGTTCAGGGTCTCCCGGTACCAGAAGTACTGGGTGGACGACGTCTTCTCGCACTCCTCCTCGTAGCCTGTGCGGTTGCTGTTCAGGGGGCAGGTGGCCCACGGCAGGGGGTCCTGTGAGGGAGGAGAGGAGCACAGGGTGAGGGCCCACCATCAGCATGGCTGGGATAGCCGGGGTGCTGATGGGGGACAGTGGGAATGAAGGCAAGGGTGCCTTTCTGAACCCTGGGTTTGCTTGTCCCTATATTGTGCTGCCTGGGGCTGACCCTCTTCCCTGGGCATGTTCTCTTATGGCCTTCTCCCCAAGGACAGACCCACTCCGCCTCTCTTCCCCAGGGATGACCCTCCTGATCCCCTCTCCAAGGGCTGACCCTCTCCCCTGCCTTTGGACAGACCCACCCCAAGGTGCAGGACACCATGGCCACCAAGGCATCAGGGGGCTGGCTTTGATCTGCATTTTGAGAAGAAACCTTGATGCCTCTGGGGAGCCCCGAGAGAGGGACACCCCTGTCTCATTTTTTCACCCCAGAAAATCCCTGGGTGGGTTTCTGGAGCTTTTGTTCCTCCCTGGCTGATGACGGGCCTGGGCAACAGTCAGCACCGATGCAAAACCACCACAACCCTCCGTGGCCACAGCGGGGCTGAGCTGTGTCCACCGGGTGCCCACACACCTGGAAGGAGTGGAAGAGGTACCAGAAGGCCCAGGCGTTTATCACGTTGTAGTACATGGAGAGGAAGAAGGAGACAACGACACTGGCGACGCCTGCAGGCATGGAGGGAGGTGCTTGGTCAATGGCAAAACCCCAAAACGCCCAGGGCCCCATAACAACCTGTGGGGGCTTTGCTTCTGCACCGTCCCGTGCACAGGGCATGCCCCCGCCACTGCAGCCTCCTCCTCCCTCCGTCAGGGCTATCCCTGCACTGGATTTTATACTTTAGCCCCTGGGGGGTGAATATTCAATGTATCGTTAAAAATAGAATGTCTTTGTAGGCAAATTAGAGATAGTTTGGGCTATCAGGGTAATTTAATAACTTAATAACACAGTTAAGAGCGAACATTGGTAAACAGTAAGCAGGGACGGTAGGAAATTAAGGCACTGATTTATCACTCAATGTTGAGTTTGTCAAGAAGATGCTCTTGGGGTCAAAGCCCATTGTGGGCAGCCCCAGGGGCTGGGTTAAGCCCTGGCCTTCACACCGTGATTTTGGCAGTCGGCCTGAGGGCAGGGGCACCCACACCTCCGTGCTCGGGGACCTGGTACAGCAAGGCAGGGTCTGGCCCCAACGCCTCGTTGAGGGACAGGGTAAATGCCTGCTGTGAGGCATCTGGATAACAGCTTTGCTCAGCCTAGTGAGACCCAGTAAAACATCAGTTCCTGCCCGGTTTCTTCTCCGAAAGACAAAACTCTCCATTCAAAAATCACCCATGTTCCCCAGGCGCTTAAAAATAAAGATAAAAACCGAGAACATACCGACGCCACAGAGGTAGGGGCTTATTATTTTCCAGGCACCAATGCTGCCCTGACGCATGCGCTGCCCCACGGCCAGCTCCAGGTAGAGCAGCGGCATCCCCTCGACGATCAGCATGATAAAATACGGGATCAAAAAGCCACCTGCAAGAAAAACCCAACAGATGGGCTTCAGCAGATCGGCAGCATAATAAACACCAGATTGCCCTATTTGTGGTCAAATCACCCCATTAGTGTCCCAGGAGGTGGCTGGAGCTGGGTCCTGTCCAGGTACCTGGTGTATTGAGGGCACATCACAACCCTGAGGGACAGCTCAGGGGGTTTCAGGTAGCGTCCCAGATGCCGGTGGGTGCAGAGTGCCTGGGCGTGGGGAATTTTCCACGGGCACTTGGCAGCGCTGGGATTTCTGCTGTTAAAATGTGCCGGTCACCACCCCGGTGTGGCGGAGCTGCCCAGGTGCTTTGCGGGCCGTTTGAGCAATGTTCCAGGCTGGGGCTGTTAAAGGGTAACTAAGCGCCAGCCAAACCTTGTAAAAGATAATGAGAGAAAGAGGACGAGGGAAAGATTTACTTCGTGTGCGTCGGTCTGCGGCAGAGCCGAAGCACTCGATGAAAAAGTAACAGCAACATCTGCATTGAATAGGGTTTTAAGTAACGTATTGAAGTCTGGCCTGGCTTAAAAAACCCCCAAAACTACAAAAAACTCCCCCCAAACCCTACGCTGAGACTGCAAATGCCAGCAAAGGGGTGAAGGATTTTCCCCCAGGGTCCCACCTGCGGGAGCAGGCCCTGGATCAGGCTGACACAGCCTCCCCCTGTCCGTTTGCTCATCCCCATTTCCCTGGCACAGACAGCCCCAGGGATGCTCCTGCAGAAGAGGAACATCAGAAATGGGTGGGCAGGCAGCAAGGGAGGGGAAAGGACCTTCCCACACAGCAACCAGGATCCACTTCGGCTTCAATTTCTGCTGGAAAAAGAAAATAAAATCCTTGTCCTCAACTCGGGGCTTGCTTTAGAAAGAGCTGCTGACTGAGTCAAAAACTGGATTTTTGCGAAGGCTTTCCTGCTTCCCTTTTTACAGCAAGCCAAAAATATTTACGTAAATATCTCTTATTTAGGATTTAATCTGTGGCATTAACATTCCTCACAATGGGCTCGGTGCAGCGCTGCAGAGGAATGAACTCCGGGCAGCGACCGAGGCAAAGAACTGGAAATAAACACCTAGAAATAATCCGGTTTATTCTGGGAATTAATTTCCCACCTCCCGGCTCTCTCGTTATTAACGACCGCTTTGTTAGTCTGTTAGATAACTTCCTATGCCACAAGGGACCTGTCGGAGGTTTAAGAGCTCCCGCAGCCGCTCCGTCCTGGCAGGGCGCGAGCTGCCCCAGCAGCCGCCGAGGGGAGTTTTGCCATGTACCGCGGTGGGGAAACAGCATTCGGCCCTTTGCGAAGGCTTTTCCACCTTCCCAACAGCATTGCTGTGATGGCTTTGCCACCTTGCAAAGAGGAGGAGTGCCTCCAGGCTTGCTCTTCACCCCAGTGTCACCCCACAGGTGGCAGTGCCAGGGCTGAGCCGCCTGCCCCTTGCTCTGCAGCCTGTTTGCACGCAGATCTTGCTCCTGATGCTACTTTTCCTAAAGGGTAAAACCAAAATGCCTCATACAAGTGACTCGGGGCGACTGTATGCACCAGCTCCTTACCTGCTGTGAACCAGCACAAGCTCCACTGACTTCCCTGCTCATTTACACCCAGCATTGCACCTTACGGTGCCAACCACCTGCGAAAACCAGTCCCCAGGCCAGACCCCTGCAGTTGGCACAAGGTGTGGAGTCCAGTGGGGGCACCAGGTTTGGCCAGTGGCACCCTCGCCTCTGGTCAGCATCTCGCCTGGTGCCCAGGGTCTTCCTTGCTCAGGGCTGAGCGCTGCTGAGCGCCTGTCCTGCTGCAAACCCATCCCAGCGTGGTTTCAGCCTGGCCCAGCCTGTTTACAGACGGACTAACCGCACCTACAAGGTTTGAACCCCCCTTGATCCCTTCGGGTCAAGCTCCCTCTCTCTTGCTCACAGAAGAAGGAGGCAATATGCTGATAAAACGGAAACACAGGATGTTGTAAAGTCTGAAAATACCCTGTTTATGAGTATCATCTGCGATAAGGATGGCATTGCTCTGCTGGGCACGCCAGGGACTGTCTCTGTGCTTTGTTACAAGGAAGATGCCAAACGAGCAGTTGCTGGCATCCTCCCTAAGCCCAGTTCCTGGTGTATCCAGATTTTAAGTCCCTGAAACGATGTTTTGTCTGCGTGGGTTTTGCAGACCCCTGGAAAGCCACCAAATCCTTTTTTAAGAGGGCAATGAAAAACAAGAAAAGCAAAGCCTGCTGTCAGGAGTTTTAGTTTCACAGCAGGGAGAGCTGCCTCTGCCCTGGGAAATGTAACCAGGGAAGACAAAAGCAGTGGAGAAACCACTATTACAAAAACATGTTTTTCAGAAAATACTTGGGTTTATTGAATCATTTTTTTCTGGTTAATCAAGTGTTCCAGTTCTGGTTACATTTCAGCGAATTTTTACCATCTACTACACTACTGATGGCTGATAAGAAGAGGATAAACCACGCAAAGACCCCAGTGTCTGGGTTTTGCGGTCCTTCAGGATGTCTGCCAAGACAGGCTGCTAGTGAACTAATCACGTGCACTTTAATTGCATACAGAAACACTTGCATTTTAAGCTTTGTGCTAGAGTTCAGTGTCAGACACGAAGTCCTTTTACCCGCAAAAGCATCTGCGTAGAGGAATACACCCAGAACTCCTGCACGTCTATCACTTCTGCTATCTGAAACATCTAAGAAAGCTTCAGCCGCTGCAGCATCTAGCTTCTATTGAAATTTCAGCCAGTGTATTATCTGGATTTTTCTGACCTGATCCTGCAGAGCAGCTCTGATGCTGTCCCAGCACTGAGCTGGCTTTTCAACACCTAGCACGAACCAACCCTTACCACCACACGTGCGTTTAGAAGTAAGCTACGAGCCAGCAAAACAAGCACAAGCCAAGCAAAAAGGACTTAAACATCTCAGTGTGTTTCTTCCTGAAAGGAAGAAAGGTGGAAGCAGACCGGAAGCAAATGAGGCAGATGCTCATGATGCCACTTAATGCACAACTGGGATGGGTCCAACAGTACAACAAGAGATGCAGTGCAAGAAGCAGTATAAAACTGGGATGTCTTATAAAGAGAGGCTCTTTGTAAGGATTCTTCAAAACATGGTCATTAACCAGTGGTAGCTGTATACTAGAAGAGATTATTAGTGTTGTTTTTCAATTAATCTAATTAACTGACTTTTGATTTCTAAGGAAGAGCATCTGTGGCTGGTATATGATATAGACATCATCTTTCTCCAGTTTGGACCTAGGAGAGCAATAAACTTTCAAAGAGCTTTTTTTTTTTTTTTTAAGCCCAAATTTATTCCTTGTTTTCAAAGCTTCCCAGGAGGCTTTAGCTGTGGAGCTCCTGTTGATTAAGGAGTTTCAGCCAGCTTCAAGGCAGATTTGCAGCCGAGTTATCACCTTCTAAAGTACAGCTTTGTACAAGAGACAATACATTAATGACAGCGACTTGAAATGATACAGATGATCCTTAAATTAAATTAGCATAAGCAGTTCCCTCTCTGAATATGTTCCAAGTGAACTAACAAGGAACTGAACTAGTTTCTGATGCTTTCAGAGTGGTTCAATGGGGCAAGAACGTAATAAATTAATACCACGTAGACCTACATCTCTCATTCTACCCCCATTCTTTTTAAAGACATGGGTCTTCTCACTGTTTCGCTGCACTTCTAGGAAACGAGCGCCACTGTATTGGGGCAGCTGTCAGGTAAAAGCCTTATGTTAAAGAATACATAAAATAAAGCAGCAATAGAAGAGATTGCACACCAACACAGAGCCTGACCTCCTGCTCTGCCCTGGACCCTGCTCAGTGGACAGGGTGTTAGCATGGACAACATCCTTGCGGATTTGAAGCTCGCCACACTCCTCCTCGAGGGAAGCAAGAAACATAAGCCACACTTACCTCCTCCGTACATCTGACATAGGTATGGAAACCTCCACACATTTCCCAGCCCCACAGCATAGGAAATGCAGGCAAAAACAAACTGCAGGGGATTGTCCCATAGCGGCCGGGATTTCTCCATTGCCTACTTGGAGGCAGAGGTTTCAGCGGAACCTTCCTGCCTTCACTCCTTCAGGTACTCTGCCAGCCCTGCCTCAGACTCCACGCCAGCCTGGCTTGGAGGGGAGGGAAAGGCGGAGGGAGCTATGCTTGCCAATTCCTATCAAGCTTTTTAATTACTAATCTTATTAACAGGCACATACTGAAGGAGGAATGCTGGTAAATAGATTATAGACACACAGAGAACTATAAAATTGGTACTTTGGGTGAATAGCTGCTTGGGTCTTGACTGGCATTTCTGGGAAGGATGTGAGCCCAGGGATTTTTATCGGCTCACATGCCGACTTGACACAGGGAGGAAATAACACAGGGGCTGCAGCTTGGTTTCGGAAATGGGAAACTCCTTCCCAAAGAGCACTCATCCCTAGGAATGGTGTGTGCATGTGTGAGATGCCAGCTTGGATTTGATAGCACAGGGAAGGGATTCTCATACGATTAGGACTGGGCTTAGTGGCTGTCAGAGCTGGCTTTTATTCCCAGTGTCCCTTGCCCTGAACGGGTCCTTGGGCATCCCGTTACTTGCACCCTGGTGCTCGGCCCAACCAGCCCAGCACACTCCCCACTTCCAAAAGTGGCCTTGAAACAGTCCCTATCAGCCATGCAGGTCCCCAGCCTGCGGCAGCCTTGGGTATAACACCCAAGTTCGTCTCTTCGGGAATACTGCTCTCCCTCCATATGCCCTGTGACCGTGTGAGAACACAAAATAGCTTAGTCTCTTTTCACTTACCTTCACACTGAAGTTTCACTGCTGCAGATTAACTTTTCTGAGGGGCTGCTGTTTTAAAACACATTTAAGCAGCAAGGACCAAATATTTATGAAGACCACTGGGAAAAGGTGTCTGTGGCCCATTGTGGAGGCAGAAGGACCTGGGAGGCCTTCGGGTCATCTGAACGCACACTGAGATGCCAGGTCTGAACGTGAACCCTGTGCGCTTGGGTCCCTGCCAAGGTACACTTTGAGATCAACCACTTCAGACAGGTCTCCCAGTGAAGGAGGCTTCCAGCAGCGTCTGTGGCAATAAAAAGGGTCTGAACAAGTCCAAGGACTCAGCTTCCTTCCTCTGTCTAAACATGGCTTTTTTCACACCAGGACTGGGCACCCTTCAGGTCCGTTCTACAAATAAGAGCTGCTCAGCTGCTGGCAGTCTCATTCCCCCAGTGCCAGCAACTTGCTCCCCAGCAGTGGAGCCGGGAGTGCTCCCTGGGTGCTGCTCCAGCATCCCATCAGGCACCGGCAGAGACAAGGAATCCAGCTGCAGGTACGGGCGAGAACCCCTACCACGGGGCTTTTGGACAGAAACCCAAACTGCAGAGTATGTCATGCAGAGTTGTTGAGACCAGCAGAACGACCTGCTGAGCAGCCACCTGTCACAAGTGGGAACGCTACTTTTCTGCACGCTAGCAAAGGTGACTGCAAAAGGTTTATGCATCTCCTGTAAGTGAATCCATTCTTCATGGCGTGTTTTAGCGCTGCTGGAAATGGAGGTTGTCATTGGACAACATCAGGGTTTGCCAAACCCTCCCAGAGTACAGTTTTGAGGGAGCTCGTGGCTCTTCTGCAACATCCTTGCTGTTCCTGTTCTACCTGCAGAATTGCAACGTGCCAACTAGCCCTGGAAGTGCACCTCATGCACCCTGAATTCTGCTGGAAGGAAAAATCCAAGGAAATTTTAAGTCCATAAGCTATTAAACTGAAGGACATGCACTGAGAAGCTACAGATATGTTAGCTGCCCCACATCACAAAAACTTTTGCAAATTATTAAAAAGTTACATGTCTGTCACTGCCTGTGGGATTTATTACAAATGATTCTTATAAATAACTTACAGCATTTAATAACTCACAGACAGGACAGCCTTAAAAATAGCACATCACTAGCACTTGGGATGCTTCTGTGTGAATAGATTACTGCTACTGATGAGCATAATCAAGTTAAATATTTCCTTGGCTCTGCACCTCCTTTCCATCACATTTCAAACTAGTTTACTAATGGACTGGGGAGACTGTGCAGGCGAAGAGGTGTGGTGTCCTCGGCTCGGGTCAGGCCGGATCAGGAAGTTCAGATGCAATGAAATGAATCCTTGCCTCTCTCACAAACGTGAGTCTCATAAGCAGCTTGTATCATGAACTACTATGAGTTTTCAAAGGCAGTCATGCACACAGGCACTCAGCGAAGTGCCTGTCATCCACTGGCTCCTTGAGAGACAGGCTTTAAATATACTGGAAGGTATTTAAACAGATAACGCTTAGGTATGCTTCCTGTGGGACTTTCCATTCACACCTCAGATGATCAATATGCTATTTCTGTTGCCATTCAAGATTTCCTATCCTTTGAACTTCCTTAGAATCATAGAATGTGTTGGGTTGGAAGGGACCTTTAAAGGTCATCTAGTCCAACCCCCCTGCAGTACGCAGGGACATCTTCAACTACATCAGGTTGCTCAGAGCCTCATCAAGCCTGGCTTTGAATATCTCCAGGGATGGGGCCTCCAGAACCTCTCTGGGCAACCTGTTCCAGTGCCTCACCACCCTCATTGTAAAGAACTTCCTCCTAATGTCTAATCTAAACCTACCCTGCTCTAGTCTAAAACCATTGCCCCTCGTCCTGTCGCTACGTGCCCTTGCAAACAGCTCCTCCCCAGCTTTCTTATAGGCCCCCTTCAGGTACCGGAAGGCTGCTATAAGGTCTCCCCAGAGCCTCCTCTTCTCCAGGCTGAACAACCCCAACTCTCTCAGCCTGTCTTCATAGGAGAGGTGCTCCAGCCCTCGGATCAACTTCGTGGCCCTGCTCTGGACCTGCTCCAACAGGTCCATGTTCTTCTTGTGCTGAGGGCTCCAGAGCTGGACGCAGTNTCTGCTGGCCACGCTTCTTTTGATGCAGCCCAGGACGCGATTGGCCTTCTGGGCTGCAAGCACACATTGTTGGCTCATGTCCAGCTTTTCATCCACAAGTACCCCCCAGTCCTTTTCCGCAGGGCTGCTCTCTCTCACATCATCCCCCAGTCTGTATTGATAACGAGGGTTGTCCCGACCCAAGTGTAGGACCTTGCACTTGTCCTTGTTGAACTTCATAAGGTTTGCTCCGGCCCACCTCTCTAGCTCATCCAGGTCCCTCTGGATGACATCCCGTCCCTCTGGCCTGTCGACTGCACCACTCAGCTTAGTGTCGTCAGCAAACTTGCTGACTCTTCCTTTGGGTTGGGTGAGGACTTGGGCTTTATGTTCAGGGACAAAGATAAGCCTCTAACACACACGTGCCAGAACTTCTGATCATTTCACTGGTCACGTTAGAGGAGGATTAGAAGGAACTTTTTTCTCCAGGTACCTAACAAATGTGAGCGTGTGGGGTTTGGGGGAAGTGGGTGAGAAAGGGTGGGGGTTCATCTCCACAGCAGGCCAGGGACTGACAGGACAGCATGAGAACTGCCCTATGTAAACCTAATCAGAAGCTGGTAAACAAAGCAGAGAATCCCATTTCTCACTGAAGCAAAACTGGAAGTACTTAGGTGAAGGTACCAACTGAAAATCCTAGGCTTGTATCTCTTGACACCAGCACAGTAAGAAGCCAAGCACTTCTCCCAGATACTTAAAAAACAAACAAAAAGAAAGTCTGGAGTCCTAGCAACAGTTTGGGGACCATGATTTGAGGGTGGGAGAGAAGCTTAATAGATTTATTGCCAAAAGAGCTGGAAACAAGGGAGGAAGGAATAATAAGCAGCAGTGGAAGAAGTCTGGTATCGACAGCTCCCAGATAATTCCACCAGGTAGCCTGCACTTTATTATGCTACATCCAACATAGAATCGTCTCGGTTGGAAAAGATCTTTAAGATCATCGAGTCCAGCTGTTAACCTAGCCCTGCCAAATCCACCACTAAACCATGTCCCTAAGCACCACATCTACAAGTCTTTGAAATACTTCCAGGGATGGTGACTCCACCACTTCCCTGGGCAGCCTGTTCCAATGCTTGACAGCCCTTTCGATCAAGAAGTTTTTCCTTAAATAGCCAAACTAAATCTCCCCTGGTGCAACTTGAGGCCATGTCCTCTTGCCCTGTCTCTTGTTACCTGGGAGAAGAAACTGACACCCACCTCCCTAGAACCTCCTTTCAGGTAGATGTAGAGAGTGATAAGGTCTGCCCTCAGCCTTCTTTTCTCCAGGCTAAACCACCCCACCTCCCTCAGCCTCTCCTCATAAGACTTGTTCTCCAGACCCCTCACCAGCTCTGTTGCCCTTCTCTGGACTCGCTCCAGCACCTCAGTGTCTTTCTTTTAGTGAGGGGCGCAAAACTGAATGCAGTATTCGCGGTGCCAGTGTCAAGTACAGGGAGACGATCGCTTCCCTAGTCCTGCTGGCCACATTATTTCTGATACAAGCCAGGATGCTACTGGCTGCCTTGGCCACCTGGCTGGGCACACTGCTGGCTCATATTCAGCCGGCTGTCGACCATCACCCCCAGGTCCTTTTCTGCTGGACAGCTTTCCAGCCACTCTTCCCCAAGCCTGTAGTGCTGCATGGGGCTGTTGTGACCCAAGTGCAGGACTATAACCCTAGATTTAAAAGAAACCCTCTGGGCTTTCCTTGATGAGACAGATACGTGGGAGGGGGACACAGTGCCAGCAGGGGCCAGCTCTAGCGTTTAGTATCTGCTGTTCCTGGAGGCACTACTACTTGCTGCTTGGTCCCAAACTGCAGATGATGCCCTTGAGGTCTATACTCTGAAGTCATATCCAGCCCCTTAATCGCCCTTAAAACTGTTTTGCACTACCTCAGTCTGCAGAGATCAATAATATAAAGCATCTTTATAGAGGCCCTATCCCCAAGAAAGCATGCCTGAGAAGAGTCCCTCTTTTTATTTTCCTTGCTTTTCTTTAGCACCACAGATCTATGCACCTTGTAACAGTGGGTTTTTTAGGGTACTCCCTCAAAAAGGTGCACTCAACACAGTTCTGGTTCACAGAATTGCACCAAATTCACCCAGACCTCAGAACCTGCTAGTGTAAAGCAAAAGGCCCACAAACTGGCACCTCACTAAGATCAAAAGGGATACCTGGCCTATTTAGTCAGTTCTTCTGCTTGTCTTCTGCCAGGCTCGTGCTTTCTTTCTGTCAGAGCTTGCCTGCAGTTTGGGGAGGTCTTCGGGCAGGTCTCTTGTTCACCAGCAGCTGTCAGTCATGAGTTGCCCTGTCAGAGTCCTGCACCAACCACTCAGCATCGCCATCACTATGACACTTCAAGACACTACATTAACAGGTTCCTAAAAATAATAATTAAAAAATTATAAAAATCAAAGTCTCTAGATACTAAGAGTGCTGAAATAGAATGACACATACCTACCCACCTTTATTTGGAGAAGAGTTGACTTCAAATAGGCTGCCTGATGTTTCAGGGTGTGTCTGAGAGGAGACTCTGATAAGGAGGGCAGATCTAGGTGCCTCCAGGGAGAGTTCTGTAGGCGGCCAGAGCAGGGCAGGAATCCTGGGTCAATGCTTTCACTGGGACATTATTAAAATTAACAGTCATAGGGTAACTCCCACGGATACATTCTCTGCTCAAAGCCAGTTAGAAAGATGTACAATAATAATTACGATAACAATTCTTACCTGCTCACATATGAGCTTATCTTCAAATCACATTAAATTGTTTTTTAATGTATTTTAGAAGGCCTAGCCTCCTAGAACAGCTCAAACTTTAAAGCTTGATCCATTCATTCACATGACACCCCGAGATGATTCACATTTGTTTCCTGAGGCAGCAGTAAGAATCGTTTGACTGTGGTCTGACAGCATTTGGTATCATGCAGAAGCCAAGAACAGTCCTTGATAATGTCAGAATGGGGAATCTGAAGAACTTTTTAGCTGAATTGAATTCTAAGTGCCTGGCAGATGACTGTGGGTTTCCTAAAAGCAAGGTATGTGGGAAATGTCCAGATTGCAGCTGTCCTTACATTGGTCTATCAAATAAAGAGGAGCACTGGCAGTTTAAGTGTTATATATTAGCACTCCTTTTAGGACATGAAAGGAAAAAAAGAGGCTATTATCCACAAGAGAAAAACAGATTAAGGAGTACTTTATGAACGGTTAAGGAACATCAGGTAATATATTGTCTCATTAAGAAGGTAGCGACCAACGGTGAACTCAAGTCACCATTACAGCACAGGGTTGTTTGTTAGCTGTCAAAGTCAATACTAGCAAACTTAAGCTGCCTAGATTTCATTCCCATAGAAAATATGCTCCAGTTTGCTAGCAAAAAGCCCCACCTAGCTTGAAAGAGATTTGCTACCTGCAGATCAGCCAGTTACAGAGGAAATTTTCTTTTTAAACATTCCTTTCAGGCATAACTAGGGAATTAACGTCTGAAGTGGAAAAAATGGATGACGTCTATTTGAACAGTATGATGAACTTCTTTAAAAAAAAAAAAAAAAGGCTGGTAAAAGCAGTATTAGAATTTACACTTCAGGGAAAGAAGTGAAGTTTTAGAAACATCAGCCACAATCAGGAGAGGTTCAGGTGTCATCTCCATCTTCAAAATATGGCATCTATCTCAAGAAAAAGAGAATCACTACTGTATAATGCTCCAGGTCTTCTTCGACAGGCACATTATCTTTGACACATGATGTATGTTTTCTCAAGAGCTCCACACAGGACCTTTACCTTAGCCATCATGCAACACAAACCAACGACAGCATCACACTGATCTCATACTCACTAAACTGGCCATCTGCAAGACAGGTAATCAAAGTCAGTGTTTCAATTTTGCACTGCACAGTTCTCTACAAAATCTTGCTCATTCGAGGAGATAACAAGGTCTGTAACCACACCTGCCTACAGCCACCTTACTTCACTGAAACCTATCCGTATGCTGAAGTTGAGAGTATACTTTATTGTTGAAATGGTCTCTAAACAGAGAATGAAGGCCTATCACAGAAACAACATTCTGGATAAGTCAATAGTCAAAAGATTTATCAGAAAAGAGAAAAACAGCAGAAGTCATGAGATTCTCTGCCTTTCTTCACCTTTTGCCTGCCATTTTAGAAATAGTAACTGATCTCATTAAAGTGTGTTTCATTACAAAGAAAAACACAATATTCACCCAGACAAGTAGTCCTGTTGGTGTCAACATAATTGCTCTGAGCAAATACAGGCCACAAAGCTCTTTGGTACCTCCCTATTAAGAACTTAACATTTTAGTGACTGTACAAGGGGCAAAATAATACTTTTCATTACTTCAACTGATATTGCATGAGGAGTACATCACCCCATAAAGCCCTACTATCGTGCTACAGCGATAATACCACGCTACAGACACGGAACTTTATTCCAAACCAATCTTGCTTAACCAGTGGGGAAAAAAAGGACAACAAAAGAACTTACAGACTGCAAACGTATGGCAGATTTGACTAGGGCATCACTGCTTGAGCAATTTTAACAGCTTTGTCCATTTGAGAAAGAATGAGGAAAAATTGGTACTGTTAAATGCCAGTTTCTGTAGCACACATACAGCAGCCTTTTCCCAGCCCTGCCACTGGTACACTTTTTTACAGCTGTTTGACGTGGTGTGGCTTTGGGCACAAATCTGTAATTTACACGTTCGTATTTCTAGTAAGATTCTTTACTGATCTGCTACTCCTTTCTACAGATATTAAAAAACCAGCTATACAAAACATTCCTATTAAAAAAAAAAATCTCCTTTCAAGATTAAGTGTTTGCAAACAAAATGGTTTTATTTGGAGTAAAATACAACATACACATGAACAGGGATAGATGAACAAGTAGAACGCACTATTAGGAGGCTCCCAGATATATGCAAGGCAGACAATTACAAGCAAAAGACTTGAGAGAAGTAAGCTGTTTTCTGGTGAGGTTATGATAAGAAAGGAGATGAAAACATCTAAATTTATTTCCCAAGAAGTTTGCTCTATTAGCAACTTCCCTATGCTTTTTCAGGTTATCATCTTAACGTTAAGAATACTGGCAAAATCAGAATCTGTATTCTGATGTTCAAATTTGTTTCAAATAAATTCAAGTGAAAAATTAGTGGCTTCACTAATTCACTAAAATCCAATTAGTGGCTTCATTTGAAAGAGTCCCGTGCTTCCGCTATGAAGCATATTTACCTCACCCTGTAATGAACACCCTCTTGCAAAATGTTATTGACCACTGTTTGCTGAGGTATGAGAAGTCCACTGTGATATAACATTACAGAACCAGCATGTTTCTTTTTTTTCCTCCTAATTTTTACTTCCACTGAGGCAATTTTCACATACAATGCCACGTCATGGCTACATTAACTATACAAAAGTAACAACTGGAGTTTCCACCTCAGAGACATCAAAAAACTCTAATGTTTACTTTTTTCTTTTTTTTTCCTTTTCTTAACAAAAATAAACTCCTTTCTTTGTAGAGAATGGTCTCGGTTCTTCAATAAGCTCCTGTTTGCTATTTCTCAAGGAATGTCGAAGGTTAACAATTAAAAACATGACTACAGAAAGGAATACGTATAAATTGTAGGTTTATAAGGAAGTAAGATAGGAGTTTCAGCATCTTACTAGTATTAATAAAAAGTTATTTTAAGCACTAGAAGCAAAAAATATACCATTCAAAACAAAAATTATTGAAAAATAATACCAGTCTACATTTTCTTTCTATGGCAGTTTCCGATTGATCAGACGTTTTTGATGCTTTAGTCCTCTGGCTCATATCTGAGGATTAAAAACATAAATCATTAAAACAGAGTAGAAAATACCCAAGAGACATTTTGTCTCTATAGAAAATATGAAATTCAAGTAATAAATTGCTCTCACTAGTGACACATTCCTGTCAAGGCTCACTATATGACTTAGGGCACAGATGAATGCATATACTTTTCAGACTATTTTCTCCTTTTAAAATTGGCCAGTTTACCACACAGTAGAATGACGGAATGACCTGGAATCAACCCACAAATCCCAAAATACCAGCAGAAGTTTAAACAGAAGTTTTAAGTTCCACTTCTGTCCTCCTACAGCATAGGTCTAAGGCATCCACATTGCCAAAGCTCACTTGACATTTGCAGAATGAGTCTTCTACACCATATAATGGCCAGGGTGCATCTTTCTTTACTCAATACAGGCCTAAACCTCTTTACATACTGCGGACATGTCATTTCTTCCATGCTTGTTTATGGGAATAAGATAATGCCAAAGCATCTGGTACTTCTCCCACCTGTATCTCTGTGTGTAGCACTTGCCAGCTTATCTACCACACCCATGAATATTTTGTTCCTCTCCATACTAAATTGTCTCATTACTTGCTGCACAGTAGGTGCTGTTGCACACATCAGTCTAACTCACCATTAAAGGGATTGGCTCATCAAAAATCAGGGAAGAGCCTACTAGAAATTCTTTTTAAGGGAAAATTTATAGTCTTTTAGAGACAGCTCCACATTTATTAAAACAAAATGGGAACAGAAAATGGATCCAGACCAAGGATCCCATTTGGACAGACAGAACAGCACCACTTACTTGGAAAGCTTTTTACGTAGATCCTTTATCTGTTCATTCTTCTTAGTGAGAATCTCTTTCATGTTGCGATAGGCAGCTGTTTGCTGAAATTTCTTCTCTAATTCCTACATAATAACAACACCAACATATTATTCACATATTATGAAAACCAGGCTAATATGCTTTTTAAAAAAGAGGACTTGCTTTTCCTCCTCAAGTTTCAGAATAGTAGTTTCTCTAACTTACTCAAATTTAGAAGACAGCTAGTGTTTTCTAATCAAATCAAGCTAAAAGTCTTCAGAAGACTGGGAATACACTTTTCATTCAAAAATTTCTACGCAGACAAATGGGCAATTTTTAAGTATTCATCTGGGTATCATCACACAGTTAGTTGTGTTTTTGCTATTTTACGTATAACGTGCTTTTCCACTGAAATAACAAAAACACACTGGCACAAGTGTGACCCAGTAAACTCTGTATGCTTGTTAAATTACTAATCAGTTAAAATGTGAGTAAGGGTCTCATCTTTACATTACAATAAACTGCTAACCTTTTCAGCTGTGGATAGCTGATCCTGAACCTTAAGCAAGTCATGTTTTGTTGTCACCAAGTTCTCTTCCAAGAATTTTTGGTTTGCAGTAGAGTCATTCAAAGTCTTCTCAAATTGGCATTTCAAAGCTGCCACTTTATTCTCCAGTTCAGTGATATCCTGGTTTGCATTGGTCTTCAAAGGAAGAATATTTAAAATATGTCAAATGCAAGACAAGAAATATTTAAAATGTCAAGTGCAAAATTCCAGATAAAGTGGGTACATCTTAATTTTTAATAATTATGTTCAGGTTATTCCTGTAAAACCTAAATTAGAAGTGCTTTAACTAAAAAAATAATAAACTAAAGCACTAATTAACTTATAACTTTAAAGAAATTGCTAATAAATGCATTTTAAAGGTGTCTGGAATGTCTTCTATACTGAGTTGAGACTTTAAGTTCTTGTATTTCACCTCTTTAGGAATTAGGTGAAGCCACGGGACAAAGCATATCACAAGAAGTTATTTAGCATACAGAAATAGTAAATTACAGTTTAAGATCTGAATGTCTATGCTATAGTGTATTTTTAAAGCACATAGAATATCACAGGCAGTTCAAAAGCTGTTGGTGTAATACACGTAGGAAAGGATGAAGGTGTTAAGGCTCGTATTATCAGTCAGATACCAATATTGCACTGTTCTCAGATACATTACAAAAATGGCCTCCACAGCTGCTTGTGAAACAACTTTCCTGTTTCCTTGTGAGAAGAAACAACCCAAACTCTTCTGGACAGGAGTTCCGGGTCACAAAACATTATATTCATGTAACTGTTCTATGGACTTCCATTTAAAAAAACCCTCTCAGGCTTAAAAGCTCAAGTTCAAACTCTCAAAAGTATGACGACTCAGGATGAGGCAGAACCAGCAGCATCTTAAAAAAGATGCTCCTTTTTCTATGTGGAAGGTAAGATTTTAGCATTGGAAACCACTTGATAATACTACCTGTACAGAAGAAAAGGTAATTTTGAGACAGAGTCCAAGGCTGCAATCCTGAGAAGCACTATATCGTATAGTGTTTCAGATCAGAAGAGCCAGCGATCATCTTTCTAAACTGTGACATAAGTCAATTATGTAAAAATTCTAAATCCTCAAGTTAAACTGATCCAACAGAGCAGCTACTCACAAACAGTGGTTCACACTTGGTGTGTGGAACCATATTAAAACTATTAAAAGAAAAACCCAAGGAAAAAAAAAAAAAAGGTGGAAATCTGTTGAGCTAAGAGTTAGTCCTTAACAACCATTGTCGTCTGTTTGTCCAAAGAGTTTGAAAACTACCGCTTTAATGAGCAACTGGGTTCATGTGATTTTATTGATAGCCATCCTATAAACATATGGAGTGAAACCGGACAAAATTTAACATTTTCTCCAAGCAACTAATACTTTAATTGATTAAATAAAGTAGCACATTTCTGCACTATATCTACTAGCTAGTTTCAACATATGTATGCCTGTAAATAGAAAATGTAAGAGAGCAAATTAGGACATTAAAGCTGCAGAAAATCAGCAGCCCTGACATTGAGGCCCATTCATGTTTAACGAGAAAAGCAGGATGAGATTTGATTCCAATCTTTTAAAACTACAAACACTATTATCCGGGATTTAATAAACCCTTTTAATATTTTAAACCTTTACTAATTTAAAGCTTAACAAAACAGATAAAGAAAATATTTGCCATGGCTGATAAATCAAGTTCCCTATTAAATTATATTCTTGAATAAAGATTTTGAAAGTTACTAGATAAAATTATAACATATTAAGAAAGCCAAGTACATACCATAAACCAGTTAGAAAGCAAAATAAAAAGAAATCAGGATTAAAATAAGAAAATTATAGTGGAAACGTTTTATGATGTTGAACTTCGCTTCCAAATCTGTAACTACTGCAGGATTTTCAAAAAGTCAGTTTCTCAAAATAATGGGTTTAAAGTGTCTAATTTTGTTAAAAGTTTGAACAGAAATGTTTTAAATTTTAGAAACAATCACACATGAACAAACTTTAGAAAATTCTAATTATTGACATAATAAAGGTACAAGCTTAAAAAAACAGTAAAGTGACCTGAACAGATTTATCTGTGTCAACCTGCCTGCCTTCTAGCTTCTTTTGTCTTTTTTTCTGCAGCAGCAACTCACCATGTTTGCATCCTCATTTACAAAAAAGATTAAGAACTTCAAGTAGTAAAAATAAACAGTGAATAATTTTTGACAGTATGCTGATACAGGCAGAGCTACATAAAAATCTAACATTTGTAATCGGACCTATGATCATTGACATTTGTAGCAAAACTTCATTTGATGTTTAAGAATATAGGACCCTGGACACTTTTATATAAGTATTTAGGTTTTTGAATTCTGAAGTGAGAAGCAGCAAGTCTGGCTTGTCTATTTCAATGTCAAGCGAGACAAATGCTTGAAAGAATTAGTGTTTTACTGTTGCTATAAAAACCAGGTTAGATATAATTCTTTCATTAGTAAAGGGAAAGAAACAAACAGAGATAAATTTTTATCTCTTAATACGAATATCACCCCGAGAATATGAACTCTGGATTACTACTTCCTGATAGTACCTGGAATAATTTCTGATAATAATTTATTATCGTCTTTGTGACACAAAATATGTGTCATAAAATCAACTAACATTCTGGTTTATCAGCTGAGTGACAGACCAGCAGGAACATGACAATGTCAGCAGGAACACGACGATACTAACTTGAACTTTTGTATTTGCTAGAAAAGAAACACACCATACAGACCAACTTTTTAGATCTACAGGCAACAGTTGTGTTAAATGGGGTGGTGGTGGGGGAATCTCAATTGTATTTACCTTTTGATCTCCTTGGATCATCTGTAAATCCTTCAGTGACTTCTCTAGTTTGGACTTCTCGTCTAGCGCAGTTGTAGCCTGTGGTACATTGAAAATGTAAAACCTTAGTAACATTTTAATTGAAAACATGAGAACAATAACCACTGGAGTCTTATTTAGATATTTTTTAATAAGTAAAGAGCATTAAGTATCCAAGCTTACAGGGAATTTACCTGTGTTTCTATGGTCTTGAGTCTGATCTTCAACTTTTCATTTTCTTCTTGGAGACAAGCAACTGTCTTCGGGTTAAGGAACAAGAAAAAGTTTTTGAACACTCTTGTGCTATTTTGAATTTTCCAAATATTTCAGGTAAGAAAATACGCGTCATAGCTTCGGAAAGCAAAAAAGCTTCTAAATGCTTATAAAAATGGCCTTCATAAGAAATCAGTAATCCATTTATTCTGTTTTCTGCCTCAGTCAGCAAGAAATTTAAGTCTCCGATACTACTGTAATATATCAGACCATATAATTTGGCACATGCTTTACTGAACCGAGATTAGGGAGCTCAGGATCTTGACAATATCAAGATTCATGATAAAGCAAATTGCACGTTCAGAGATGCAAGTCTCATTGCTGCTCATCATTTATATTTTCAACCAACAGGCAAGTAAGAATTTATTTGTAGTTCCTGTTTAAGAAAGACAAATACCAGGCTACTGCGTATCATGTTCTGTGTCACAGGAAATAACCATCAGTTAGAGTAAATTCACCACATAATCTTTGAATTATTTTTGAGAACAAAAAAGACATCAGATGCACATACTCAACAAAAACTGTTGTGAAACAGATTTTGAAATTATTTTTGAAAGTGAACTACATTGATCTATAAGTTAAATACAAGTCTGAATTCTTGAATGCTTTAATTATCTTAATGGGTAACAACAATTCAACTCAGGCACTGTACTTGAAAGATCATTTCGGTGATGCAGGCTAGAAGACAGAAAATCCAACTCCTTGCTAAATTTCTTGACTGCCTATAACTTAAAAGTGTATTGTAAGAAGTGTGGCATTTTAAAAAAGTTTAGTTGAACCAAATGAATTCAATACCTAATAAAAACTATTGATAACATTAAATTTTAGCATGTGTTTTGAAATTCTGAAAATCTTTAGCAAGTGGGAAATCAGACATTTTCAAAACTAGTAAATTCCAAATTCTTTAAGTGCCCATTTCTTTAGGAGGAATTTAACTAACTAACAAAAGGAAAAAGACTGAAATGTAATAGGATTGACTTCGAGTAACACAGAAAATGTCCAGTAACCTAATGATTTCAACCAGCTACATGTTTTACCTTATTTCCTTGTTGGAAAGCCAGCCAGCTGCACGGAACAAACTGAATACTGGCTTCTACTAATTTACTTCATTAAATACAAAAATTAGTAATTACAAAGGTCAAACTGTCTTTGCAAAAGGAAGACCAGTATTGCAATACATGTTAGAGACCATAACCACACAATAAATTTAAGATGCTTTACAAAATTAATTAATTTATTAGCATTTTACTTTACATTCTGAGGTATATTATGTTGATGTCTATATAGCGACAGGCACATTATACAAATATTACTGTACAGGTATCCAGTACAGTTGAATAAGCAGAATGGTCATTAACCACAACTCCACAAACAGACAAGTTCTTACCTTGTTTAGCAGCTCTGACCCACCTTCATTTAATGGAGCCAGTTTTGGTTTAATGAGATCAGCACTGGGCTGAAGAAATAATAAAGGTTAAAAAAATTAAATTATACAGATTTCTAGGAGGAAGAAAAGTATTCCTTTACTCTGTAAAATAACTACTGACAGTTAATTCAGGTTTCTTTTGTAAAACAAATGAATGACCTTTTATTTCAAGTTCATTTTTACTGGTACCTTGGCTCCTAAGTCATATACTTCACCTTCAGCTAAAGTGAAACAAAAATACTGCACAGAGACATAAAAGCATTGCAAACTTGAATTTACAAAAGACTACTGATGCAGCAGCAACCAAAAGACAGAGTACGGAAAAAAAAAAATTATTTGAGTGATTGTAAGAGTAAAATTTACCCAGCTCAAAATAGTTTTCTTATTTTAAAGTATTGAAATATAATATATATTACCTAAATATACATTTATGCTACAAACCAAATAAGGTGCAACAATAATCATCCAAGATAAGCTAGCATCACATCTGTATTATGGAATCTTCTCAGTTCTTGACTCCATGTTGGGACAAAGCCTTGGGACAAGTGAATGTCCCAGTCTTACCCCAGTTTCCAGGGGGAAGGGAACCCAGGAGCAGATGCTCCACCACATCCATGGTCTGGCTGACTTTGGATGAGTTTTATGAGACATGCCCTGCATGTGCACAACCTGCAATCTGGGAACAGCCAAGGCAATTCAGTCTGAGCACTAGTGCCAAACTGCAAAATGCTACTTCTTGGAGACTTTCAAAGACTGTTTTGAAAAAGGATGGGCTTTTTTATTTTAGTTTTGTTTTTCTCCCTTAAGCACAGCAAGTTGGTACTAAGTATTTTAAACATCTGTCATAACTGCACATGACATTTGATTACGATTTGATTAAAATAAAACTCTACCTTCTTGTTTGAAGATGTAAATTCTGACTTTTCAAACTCAGCAACCTGTTCCAACAATTCTCTTAAAAAGAAAAAATAAAGGGAGGCACTCATTTACTGAAAGAGCTATGGTACGAAACACATTTTACCACGCTGATGCTATGCTCTTTATTGCATGTAAGATTCTCATTAGAAGTACAGAATGAAGTCCTACTCAAATACAATGAATGCAACAGATCATGTCATGCAACGGTAAATGCATCAGAACAGTAAGATTTACCATCCTTGAATAAAATATAATCTACTTGGACACAAAAGCTTTTTAATCAAATCCTATAATCTGCTCTTAACTGATTAATTCAAGTAAGAATATTACCAATAAAAACACCTTGCTGAAAAATTTGAAATTATTGTGTACCTCACTACTTTATACACAGAAGACTTGAAACTAACCTATCATTGATACTGCAGTAAAAGAATAGGTTTCTACAGTCAGGAAAATACTGCAAATAGTCAACACTTTCAAGTTTTCTTATTACTGAAAGGCATTCTGTATAGTCTAATACATGTTACCGATTCTCCAAGTCAGAGACGTCTGTCTGTAACTTAAGGTACCATTTCTCAGCCTGCGAAAAGAGCTGCCGCAGAAGTAAAACGTTGGTGTAAGTTGTATTTATGAGCTCTGACTCAACTTCACTGTGTACAACAGTCTGCAGTCCGTCCAGCATGTCTATCACCTCATCAACTGTGAAGGTCTCCTCAACAAGCCTAAACAAAGCAGTCAAGATGAGTCATGCATGAGAAAGGTAACAATTTTGCATTGTTATGAGACCTCACTATGCAGGTATCACTCTAACATGATGCAATTTCCTTCTGAAAACATCCACTGTCAGTAGTTATTAGATGACCTGGCACTATGAATTGGTTCTTGTATTTAAATTTTCTCTTGGAAATATTACAATCAAAAATATTCCACTTCTACTACAGTCTTACATCAAATTTAGATATCAGAAGCAAGATACAAAGCAATATCATGCTGTGAATATCTATGTTAATTCCTAAGAATTTGAACAACGTAGTTTTAAAAGGACTTGTCTTGTAACATCTGCAAAATTATTGGGTCTTTCTTCCTCATTAAGAACATACAAAAGTAAACAGAGAAAAGACACCCCATAAAGCATTTAAACTTGCAATTGTTGCTAGCATGTTTTGCTTTACTCTTGCTCAGAACCAGGCCCCCACCCCGGTACCTGCTATCCTTAAGGTCCTGAAAACAGGAATCCACTGTTTTGAGACACAGGCCACGCTTGAAACGAGCAAAGCGCATGTAGTTGATCACTTCATTCTGGTGGTGCTCATTAAGGCCTAGCTCTGCCTGCGGATAAGGACATAAGCACAAAGATAAATATACTCCAAAATAAGTAAAAAAGACATAAGTATTGTGAAGACTTGCCTTCTGACTAGTTTTTCTGCTTGTTTTCATGCAGTTATGTTAACTAGTATGTTAAAAAACAACCATATTTTCATATATATAACCCCTATATATGTTGCATAAGTGCTCCCCCTTTAAAAGCACCAGCGCTTGGAAATAAGTCCTCAAGTGATCAGTACCATCAGAAAAGTCATACAAAACCAGACACAATCAGAGGGTAAAGGCTACAAAGCATCAGAATCAGAAGGGGAGAGGAGGCTCTTGGATAAATATCTCTTTGTACTACACATACACATGTGTAATCATAGAATCATTTAAGTTGGAAAAGCCCTTTAAGATCATTGAGTCCAACCACTAACCTAACACTGCCAAGTCAACCACTAAACCATGTCCCTAAGCACCACATTTACAGTTCTTTGAAATACCTCCAGGGATGGTGACTCAATCACTTCCCTGGGCAGACTGTTCCAATGCTTGACAACCCTTTCGGTCAATACACAGCCAGTCTAAACCTCCCCTGGTGCAACTTGAGACCATTTTCTCCTGTCCTATCACCTGTTACTTAGGAGAAGAGACCAACCCCCACCTCGCTGCAACCTCCTTTATGGTAGATGTAGAGAATGATAAGGTCTGCCCTCAGCCTTCTTTTCTCCAGGCTAAACCACCTTAGCTCCCTCAGCTGTTCCTCATAAGACTCGTTCTCCAGACCCCTCACCAGCTCTGTTGCCCTTCTCTGGACTCACTCCAGCACCTCAATGTCCCTCTTGTAGTGGGGGGTCCAAAACTGAACACAGTACAGGAGGCGTGGCCTCACCAGTGCCGAGTACAGGGGGTCAATCACTTCCCTAGTCCTGCTGGCCATACTGTTTCTGATACAAGCCAGGATGCTGTTGGCCTTCTTGGCCACCTGGGCACACTGCTGGCTCATATTCAGCCAGCTGTCAACTAACACTTCCAGGTCCTTTTCCGCCAGGCAGCTCTCCAGCCACTCTTCCCCAAGCCTTGTGACCCAAGTGCAGGGTCCAGCAACGTTATGAATAATGTAGCTGAATGATGTAATTTTTATAGGTGTACTAACAAAAATACACAGGGAAGTACATTTTGTTCCTTCATTATTTTACGTGTAAAACCTTGAGACTTCTCATATAACCTTAAGTGAGAATCTGAATTTATTTCTCAACAGCCTGTTGCCCAGAAACAAATATTCCCAGGGCAAATTAATTGTTTTTAGATCTGACTAGATCTAACTATGATCTTCTATGTATGCCTCTATTTCAAAAGAAGGAGAATTGGCACGGCCAATTGCATTAGAATAAATCTTGCTCATACAGGTAGCACAAGTCACAAGGAGGCAGAACAGGGCACAAATGGGAGTTTATAATCACAGTCCCTGGAGAACTGATGAAACCAAACCTGAAGCCCGATTCATTTACTCCAATGTATTGCTGGTGTTGGAGACAGCAATGTAGCAACTCAGACAAAAGGATTAATCTGATCACCTTGTCCGTATTAATCCAACTGCGCAGGATAGCTCCAGTGAAAATGCTATACTGTGATACCTGCATGAACAATACTGAAAATATGGGCACAAACCTCGACTGCCTGGAAATTAAAGGCAGTCTACAAAACAGCAACAGCAGTAAATAAAACAAGCCCTCACAATGTGGTCGCAAGGCCAGTATCTCCCACAAAGTCCCACATCTCGCAAATGAGAGAATATATAAAAAGCTCAATATTCTCTTTGCTGTTGCTGGGTTTGCTTTAGCTGAAAAAGTTCTATTCATTACAGATAGAAAGGAAATCATATGCCAACACCAGTGCTGAAATCTCACAATCCAGACAGCAGCTACAAAAGGACATTAAACTAATGAACAAATACACAAGCACAGGCCAAAGCCACTCGTGATCTCCAAGTGCCGTTAAGCAACTGGGGCATCAATTCCTGCAAAAACCCCAGGCCCCGCTAGTCCCCGCAGGGTCCAACAGGGCTGACACGGTTGTCCAGGACGGCAGCGGCAGCCCCCTGGAGCGGCTGCCACACGATGAGGGGCCGCCTCTCCCCGGCAGGACAGGCCAGGGCCGGGTCGGGCCGGGCCGGGCCGCCCCCCTGCCCAGCCTCCGGCCGACGCCGAGAGCCTCCTCACGGCTACGACGCGGCCCGGGGAGCAAGGCCGGCCAGGCGGCGACGCCACCGAAGAAGGGACGGCGGGAGGCGGCTCCGCTACTCACCATGGCGGCCCGGGCGCTGGGACGGCTATGGGCCGGCGGT
Source organism: Dromas ardeola (assembly GCA_013398915.1). Taxonomy (NCBI): domain Eukaryota; kingdom Metazoa; phylum Chordata; class Aves; order Charadriiformes; family Dromadidae; genus Dromas; species Dromas ardeola. The sequence continues at coordinate 30,667 of VYZM01015999.1, forward strand.
TGCCATGGAGAACGAAGCCTCGCGAGCGCCCTCGGCGCGCTCCGATTGGCAGCGGTTGGATCACGTGACTCACACCGGCGGGCCGTGACGGGCCGTTTCCCTGGCAACGGCCACTCCAGCCTCCGCGCATGCGCAATGCCCCTTCTCCCGGCCCCCCTCGGCCCAGCGCCCGGTCAGGGCGGAGCGGAGCGGGGCCGGGCGGCAGTTCGGGGTTCCTCGGTGGGGTTTGTGGGGTGCCGGCCTTCCCACTCCCCTTCCCCGGGGCGGCCTGCAGCCCCGCAGGGCCTGCCGTCGGGCGGGGAGGGCAGGGCAGGGCTGCCGGGCCTCGGCATCCCGGCATCGCTGGGCTCTTCCTTCATCCCGATGGAAGCGGAGGCGGGAGCGAGCAGGTGGGAGGCTGTGTGAGGGTTTGGGTTTTTTTCCACACCTGTTTTTTGGGTGGGTTCCCTTGTTGTTTGTTTTTATTGAAGCCATCAGGAAATAAAAGAGTTTTTCTGCTTTTGGGATCCTTTGCTTCTCTGTGTTCGAATACAAATGATTGAATGAGGGAGGGAGGGAGTCTCCCGGGGAGGGAAGTTCTGGCGGTTGGATGGAGGTGAGCAAAATGCATGGTAACCTCTTAAAATTATAATAAAAAGGTCAGTGGGTATGCATTGTTGAGCTTTGTAATTGGTATGCCGGTTTTGTTTAAGAGCCCTATTCCACACTGAGATTTTTGCGTTCGGTGTTACTGCCAGACATGTTATAAATTTGATCTGATCTGGTTCCTGTTACTGCAGTAATCCTGCTGAAACCGAGTACCTCTGATGCTGAAGCCTATCGCTCCAATACCGCTCTGGTTTAACGGAGTGAACGCTCTGATCTCAGAATCACAGCACGGTTGCGGGTGGCAGGAACCTCTGGGGTTCACCTGGTCCCCCCCCACCGCTGCCCAAGCAAGGCCACCCAGAGCTGGTTGGCCAGGTCTGTGTCCAGACAACTTTTGAATATCTCCAAGGATGGAGACTCCACAACCTCCCTGGGCAACCCGTGCCAGTGCTCGGTCACCCTCACAGTGAAAAAGTGTTTCCCGATGTTCAGGGTGAACCTCCTGTGTTTCAGTTGGTGCCCATTGGCCCTGGTCCTGTCATCGGGCAGCTCTGAGAAAAGGCTGGCTCCGTCCTCTCTGTGGCCTCCCTTCAGGTATTTATACACACTGTTGAGATCTCTTCTCCAGGCTGAACCATCCCAGCTCTCATAGGAGAGATGCTCTGGTCCCTTCATCACCTTTGTGGCCCTTCGCTGGACTCCTTCCAGTAGCTCCATCTCTTTTTTGTACTGTGGAGCCCAGCACTGGACACAGCGCTCCAGGTGTGGCCTCACCAGTGATGTGCTGGAGTCTCTTCTTAGGGAAGTCACAGCGAATTCTTGGCTCAGACAAGATTAATAGCTGGATCCTATTGAGTCTGGTCTCGACCAGCACCCCCAGATCCCTTTCTGCAGGGCTGCTCTCCAGCCGCTCCTCTCCCAATTTATACTTGTGCCTGGTGTTACTCCATCCCGGGTGCAGAATCCAGCATTCGGACTCGTTAAATTTCATGCCATTAATCATTGCTGAATGCTCCAATCCAGATCCTTCTGCAAGGCATCTTGTCCCTTAAGATAGTCATCAGCACCTCCCAGTTTGGTATCCTCAGCAAACTTGCTAATGGTGCATCCAACTCCTGCATTCAGGTCATCGATAAAAATGTTGAACAGGACTGGCTTCTAGGATTGAGCCCTGAGGAACGCCGCTGATGGCTTGTCTCCAGCCAGATGTAGCCCCATTCACTGCAACCCCCTGAGCCCTGCCTTTCGGCCATTTCTTCACCGAGCACACTGCCTACCTGCTCATCTCACAGTTGGACAACTTGTCCGGAAGCATGCTGTGAAGGGCAGTATCAAAACTTATACTAAAATCCAGAAAAACTACATCCACCGCCTTCCTTTCATCTACTAGGCAACTGAAATGTCAAGACTGATGAACTTACTGAAATGTCAAAAAATTTAAAAGGGAAATATAAAAAAAGTTCTGACATAAGAATCCACATTAGTATATTTGTGATGTATCGTCTCCTCACTCCTCCTGAGTTCAATTTAACACAGTGAGGCAGAGAGAGAACATACAATTTTTCTTTTAATATGATCGCTAAGGCTTGCAAAGTAAGAGCAGGTACAGTTAAATTAGAGAACATTCCACAAACGACACTTCTCTGATCATTTAAAGCGACTCAGCTGAGCTGCTGGATGCTGCTGGCTGCCCATGGGAAACGGCAGTTTCTGCTGTCACAAGTGTGATTTACCATTACCAGGCCTCCCATCTCTTCTGCAAAAGCACTGATAATACTGTGCGTGCTGACTTAATTCACTGCATGAAACCCATTAACCCTCCTTACTAGCAATTAGGTTTGGCCCCGCGAAACACTTCAATAAATGAAGTTATTAAAACGTACGTCTAAACTAGGATGGTCTGATGCTGTTTAAAATGGTGAAGCCTAAATACATTCTTGCGAGTGAATGAAGGTCTGGAGCGTTTGTGCAAAATTCATTTTGAAAAACTCATGGCTGAACACTTCTTTGAGAATTTGAGAAAATGACAATGATGCGCCACGTCTAGAAAACCACATTCTAGCCCCCAAAAAAACACCTAATCCATCTAAACTAAGTTTAGTAATTCACAGATTCCAGCATCATTAAAAAGGACAAATATGTCTTTCTCAAACTACCAAGTCAGAGAGAGAGAGAGAAGGGACTTTGCAACCAAGGCAGCCCCCAGGAGCATCTAACCTTGTGTCTGCCATGGTGACCTTCTGTGACAGCAGGGCGGGGGCAGTCAGACCTGTGTCATTGCAGGTGGCTTCTGTGTTTTCTGGAGACCCAGAGGATCGGATTCATGGGAGTGCTGCCTGCACTTCCATCTGCAACAGGGTCAGCTGGGGGGAAGTTATGAAAATGCGACGTACCCTCAAAAAAAAACCCCCCAAACGAAACCAAGCAACCAAGCCAGGCAGGTCTTACACATCTCAAAATTTACAACTGAACTCACAAACACTTTTGATCATTGTAGTGTCTCTGTGCACCCGCTGGAGATGGGAATAAGGATGGAAAACCCCAGGAAACCCTGTGCATAGCCTGCATAAGCAAGTAACCTGGCTGAAATTGCATTATTGGTGGAATAAGAAATAAAAAAAGATCTACAGAACCATGCTTTTGATTTGCAAAGTGTTTGCAAGTCTCTAGGTTGGGAATGATATTACGCAGGGTCGTCTTTTCTTTGCTTGAAGGTGTAAGAGACTACTCAATGGAGAGCAACTCTTGCTCGTCAGGAATAGTCCAGGTGCTTTGTCTTCCCTCACTTTGGAGAAATAGGGAACAGCTGAGGTGAGTTGTCATGTCCAGTCTTATGTTCCTAGGACTTCCCTCAAGTATTTTGATCTGTAGGAGGTTCCTAGATAACACGGTTTGTTTGCATACGAGAGGCACCGGTCTCACCGAGTGCGAATATCCTTCTCATAGAGGATGGCAAATTGTGGCCGTGGCCTCTCCTAAACAGAGCAGCTGAGGGGCTGTTGAACATGTGAAATAGCCCACTTGGAGAGAAGCAGGTTAATGTCTTCCTTTTACTTGGGGAGGGGAAAATAGACATATTAAAAGACAGATTTAGTACAAACACAGTGCAGTTTTCACCGTGAAAGAAGGAAACTTCTCGGTCAGCCTCAGCAGAGGGTGTAACCCCAAGTTTTGTTCCATTTCTGCAAAATCTTTGCAGCACCTGATCAGCCCATCGAGCCGAGTATGTCTCTGCCATTAGCACATGCACTAAATGAGGAGCTTAAATAAATCGTCCCCAAGTTGTGCTTTAAATTAAACAACCTGAAGCTAAAAAGACGACATATAAGAAATGCTGGTGGTTTTCAGTTTCCCACTTACTTTAAACAAACAAACAAACAAAAAAGCGTTACACTTGCAAGTTCTCTTGGTGAGCATGAAAGCAATATATTTGTAAGGAAAACGGAGATGCTCAGTTTCGTAATGATATGAGCTGGAGGGAAATCACAAGTTCTCTCATGGTGCATGCTGCTGTTGCAAGAACTGAGCGCACCACCTCCGTTTTGATTAGGGATGAATTAACTGCGGACAACACCGAGCGAGGACACAAATAGGGAACTGGTTTGGGAGAAATGTGGCAAGAGGATTTGTAATATTCATGCTGTTCTCCTGCTTCTGTTCCCGCTGTCGGGGGGCAAAGATGCCGTTGGTGTCAGCGACGCTCACTTAATAAATGGCACGTGGCAGAAAAATAACGAACAGGATGAGCAGCCGCGCACGTTCTAGTCTTCAGATTTATCTGCCCAGGGACTTTTTAGGACAGAGGAACTGGCTGTGTGAAGTGGGTAGGTTAAGCTATACTTATTACTTTGCTTCGAGGGAGAATTAAGCGGAGTCTAATTAAAGTCACTGAAATCCAGAACGTGAGGGCTCAGGTTCATGGAGAGACCAAAGCATGCGAAGAGCCTTTGCGTCATGGGTACGCTTTTATCCTACTGCAGCTAACGTAGCTCTCCCAACGCTGAATCGCCTTGCAACACACCGAGGGCCAAACTAGCTTGAATTAAGGGTAATTTCCATGGCCGAGCTGGCAGGCAGCCATTTGCCAGCCTGGAGAAACTGCTTCTGAGCCCAGAGGCTGTATCTGTGCTGTCACACCTGAGCTTTCCATAGCTGGTGCCCTGGGGTTCACCTGAGAGCTGCTCCCCCACCTCTGTTTTCCTTGCCGGGGGGGTCCAGGAGGTGAAAGTGGCCACACGCCGTACAGAGGTATCATCGCATCCAAACCTACGCCTGTTTCAGGAAGAGTTTCAGGATGACAACTAATTATTAAAGATACGCAGACATCTTGTCAGGGATTTTGCAGTTGAGTCTGGAGCACCCTGGTCTCCTTCCCCTTGGAAGGGGGTGCCACGCTGCCCATGCTGGAGCGTGGTGCCAAGTGACAGCTGAGCCCAACCCAAAAACCTAGTCCAAATCACTGTTCTCTCCATAATTGTAGCTGAGCCTGAACTGCGATTTGGAAATTTTCTTGAAGTGTGAGTGGAGGGAGCATTGGTCACAGCTGAACACCATCCAGCGTTTAAGCAAAACCCCATGGCACTGGGGTTCCTGGCAGAGAGGGGAATTTAAACCACCGTAATTTGCATGCCAGCTTGCCAGGAAGAAGACATAAGATGCGCGAGTTCATATACTTATTAACCACTTCTCACTGCCTTCCTCTTCAAAAATCCTTCCTGCCACACTCTTCTGGATGGTTGTCACGTAAGACATGCCACCAGCACGTGTGATTAGCTGCAGCCCTGCCCTGCGTCTCCCCAGTTTCTGTGGGAGGATCGGCCTGGTCTTTCCTCTTGAAGGTGGTGGTACTTCCATTTTGCTTCATTTTGCTGTTGCTTGCAAAGCACCTGGGGTTGCGGGGCATCACGCAGACCCTGCGATCCCGTCCCCTGCTCATTTGCAGCCTTGGTGGGCAGCTGTGGGGAGCTGTGCCTGTGGGACAACTTGGAGTGGGCAGGACGAGACCTGGCTCCTCACTCCTGCCCCAGTCTGACCTGGTTCTCCTGCTTCTTGTTCAGGGATTTATTTTTTTTCCCCCCAGTGAAAGCGTTTTCCAGCAGGACACGGCCGTGCTGGGGGCAGCCTATGATTTGCCCAGTGCTATACGATGCACATGAGCAGAAAAATGATGGTATGAGAGGCCTTCCCTTTGCTATCGAAAGAGCTTACCAGGAAAAAACAAAACAAACAAAGAAAAACAAAGAAGAAATAAAAAAAGAGAAGATCACCATCTGTGTTTGAGCCACCTAAACCATGCAAACCACAGAGAAAACAGCCTGTGACAGGTCTAATTAGGCCGGGGCCCGGGGAGAACACACCCGCCTCAGCCTACAAAAAGCCCAAAGCTTAATTGTGGGTGCAAAGAGCAAACACCGCGTGCGGCTGCTGGGTGCGACAGCCGGGCTGACCCCCCTGCAGCGACCATCCCGGTGAGTCCCCTTCCCCGCGATTCATGTCTGTCTTTCCCACGTGCAGCCCCCGGGGAAAGGAAACCAAATTATAAATTGCTTTTTTTTTTTTTTTTTAGGCCAAAAAAAACCTCGTTTCTCATTGAACTCACCCAGTTACCACGATCTTTCAGATTGCTATTTAAGGCAGGTCTGATGGCTAAAAGAAAATAACATTCAAAAGCCTCCTGGGGATGCTCAGCTCTGCACCCTTCAGCAGATGCTGCAGTGACATTTTGGAAATGGGTACCGGGGAGAAATCGGTAGCTCACTGACTGACTGCCACTGGCCACAGTCACCTCTGGGCTGTACGTGGCAGGTCTCAGCCTCGATAGCCAAATTTTGTGCCGCTGTGATGGGGATGAGGCGCTGCTGGTTCGAGATTTCAACTGGCTGGGGAGTTTCTGAAGCGAGGAGTTGCAGCAGGTGGAGCGCGGCAGGTCCGACATAGCTGGGAAGGATGAGTCACACGCTCAGCACAGCGATTCCTTATAACTGCGGTTCCCCCCCAAAAAAATCAGCAAAAAGGGATCAAATTAATTTTTATTAATAAGCAGCCACGCTCCTCGTCTCAAGGGACGGTCTGTTGCTTGTCAACATTCAGTGTGCTGTCAAGTTCACCATAGAAAAAAATCAGGCGCTGGCTAGAACATCTGAAAGCTCATTGTATCTAACCCCACGCTATTGTTATTATTAATATAACCCGTTAACAAGCGCAGCAACAACAACAAAGCAAAACCTCGTCACCGGGCGGCTGCTGTGGCTACCACACTGCCTGCCCTGCGCTGTGGGTGAGGTCCTGAGGCTTTGCTTCTTGGATGGCAGGAATATAGCTCAGATTCGTCAGATTTTGGCTCTTCCCGTATTTACCGTGATAAGCGTGAGCCTGCCTGTGGCGAGGGGACAGGAGTGGGTGCACCCTCCCTGCCTGGGGTCGGTCGTCCCTCCCTGGGCTGGAGCCAGATGGGGACAGGGATGGGGACAGGGATGGGGACAAGGAAAACCCCTTGTGGGGCTGTTGCCACCAGAAGCTTTGCCATGTTGAACCATGGCTGGGAGAGGAGTTTTGTGCTCGTTTCCACAGGCCTACCCAACATCATTGGCGTATGCATGGTTATGACCAGTCTTATTTTCTGCATCTTAGTATTTATGTGTGATATATCTGATTTATAGGTATTATACAAGTGGTTCCTTTCAGTCTGCTCACATATTTTTACTGGTGTAAATCCTGCACCAAGCTGTAGCATTAGCATGCTTTGGCTATTTCCTTGGTTATCTGCTTTGAAAAGAATTCAAATAAAAAAAAAATATTTAGAGGTTTCTGCAACAGGAATTCAACTACTATGCACAGAGTACAGGTGGCATCATTAAAAGCCAAGTACTAAATTTACACCTGTCCTTGGAACTCCAGGGACCAGCACAATTTTGTGTGCAGTTCTGTGTCTTGATGGAAAACTGAAAAACTAAGAGCACATACTTACGACTGGTTTTATTTCTTCAGTCTACTTTTAAACAAATACTGTGCGTCTAGACTAGTGTTCTTTTGTCGCAAAGATCTCATGACGCCAACCTTGCTCCAAAATGATTCAGATTCATTAAAGTTGCTTCATGAAGATAAAAACTGGAAGGATTAGCCCTCAATCTGTGTTTTCTGAACACAATAATTTCTAAATAGAGGAAAACAACTGCATTACACCTTTTTGACCAGATTCCAGCAGATGTTTGCTGCAAGCGTTCGCTCCAGCACCGAGAGCGGGCGAAGGGATCAAAGGCAGTTTGGGCCAGAGGGTGCCACAAACACAGGGACGTGGTGGCAAACACACTCGCCGTCCCTAAAAGCAGCGGCTTGCGGTCAACTGGCTTTGCTGATGGTCTTGCTGACGCAGCTGACGTTATGTGGGGATGTGAACAGCACCGCTGCATCAGTTTGTGCCCCAAATAATACCGTGGGAAATGTTTTTAGTCAGGTGTGGTGAGAGGTTGGGCCCTCTCGGTTACGTGACCTCCTTTCAAAGGCACCGACGTCTGGAGGAAAGGTCTGGGCTAACTGAAGGTCCACGGTAGCGGCGATGGGACCCACCTCGCGTTGTCCCCTGGCTTCGTCCCCAGGCACCAGCACAGGCGGGTCGGTGCAGAACGTGTTGAATACTTAGGAGTGTGTGACTCGCGTCGAGCCCGCCAGGCTCAGCTACCTTTTGTGGTGGGAGACTGACTCAGAAAACAGTATGCAACAGGAAAAAACGTTTTCTTGTTTACCAGGGGCATAATGATCTGCTTTGCAGGCCGACAGCAATGAGCATCGTGCTTAAACTCACAGATAAGAAAGAGATGTTGCAGGCAGGGATTGTCAGTCGCTGAAGAGGATGCAAATATTTTCACACTGCAAACTGCTACTAAAGGCAGGTACTTTTCCTTGCTAGTTGCTAGACAATTTAAGAGGCACATTTCATTTATTCTCACGAATCTTGTGAGATATGGTGCTTTCAGATTACTTTCTTTTTTAATGTGTGCACTGGGGACTCTACATCTTATTAAAAATGAGATCGCAGTGACTCTAGTACGTCAAAGGACTTAATCAGCACAGTGCCATAGAGAGGCCAAAAACCTAATGTAGGCTAAATGCCAATTTGTAAAATGGAAACACCTAAATAATTCAAATGAGTGACATCTGTTTCTGTGTGGTTTGTTTGTCTCCCGGCCAGACTCATTTCAAAGAGTTGAGGTTTTCATTAAAAGAAGAAGAAGAAGAAGAAAGAAAAGAGTCACAGTTCTTCTTCGAAGCTGTTTCGAATCGCTTGTTCTCCCCCCACCTTTCCTCTCCCTAGGTTAAGGTATCTTCTTCAAGACTGGGGAAAGATCTGGCCGAAGATGGAAGTTGCAAGTGTAGTGAGTATACAGCTACGGTGCTATGTAATCTCTGATTTTCTTCCCCCCCCACTTTGCCTCCATCAGTTTTCTGCCTCTCGAGAGCCATCCCACCATAGCAGTAATATAAAGCCTTCTTCCCCACCTCTTTCCAGGTTGGGGATTTTGCATTTTGTTATGTATTTGAAGCTTCCAAACCAACAGTGTTTTGAATTATCTGACAGGTATAATGCTCTCACCACCTGCCATTTTAATAACTGAAGTTGACTGGAGGCTGTGAACTGCTCTTTTATAAAGAGGTTGTTACTCAACGGGTCATTTTTTTAAGTCTCTGCTATGCCACATACTTCAAGCAGTCTGAAACGCCCTGTGCCTTGTTGGCAGCCTTTGCCCATTCCCATCTAAAATGGAATATATTGGGGATCTTCAACTGCATCTTCTGGAAAGGTGGGAATTTATGCTTTACTGAGACACCTCTCAACACGGATTGACCTGATGTCCCATTACAGGTCACCCACCCTGGCAAGACCAGCCTGGATTACGACAGGAATGACAGCGCGGTGCTGTCCCTGTACGGGAACTTGGTGAACGACACAGACTTCATGTGTGACAAGAAGCAGGTCAGGCAGTTTGCTCGAGCCTTCCTGCCGGCGTGTTTCTGGCTCATCTTCTCTGTGGGCACGGTGGGAAATGCCTTGGTCGTGCTCGTCTATTGCAAATACCGCTTCAGGAGGAGCATGATGGACCGGTACCTGCTGCACCTGGCCATCGCGGACCTGCTCCTTCTCTTCACCCTCCCTTTCTGGGCCAAGGCCGCCTCTGATGGCTGGATCTTCAAGAACTTCATGTGCAAAGTTGTCAACAGCATGTATAAGATCAACTTCTACGGCTGCAGCTTGTTTCTAACCTGCATCAGCTTTGACAGGTACATCACTATCGTCCAGGCGACGAAAGCTAAAACTTCCAAGCGAAGGCGGCTCCTGCGCAGCAAACTCATGTGCTTGGCTGTCTGGCTGATGTCCATCAGCCTGTGCATCCCAGAAATCGTGTACAGCCAAAGCACGTGGGTGGGCGACGTAACAGTTTGCAAAATTACATACCCGCCAAACGTCAGCGCGATCTTCAGAGTTTCTGTCCTGGCCTTGAAAGTCACAATCGGATTCTTCCTCCCACTCCTTGTCATGGTTATTTGTTATGCCCTTATCATCAACACCCTCCTGCAAGCCAAAAGATCCCAAAAGCAGAAGTCGCTGAAGATCATCACCATGATCATCACGGCTTTCCTCCTCTCTCAGTTCCCGTACAATGTTCTTTTGCTGGTCAAAGCCATCAACACCTACACGACGGTGGCCTACAGCTGTCAGGCTGCCGACCGGCTGGACATCGGGCTGCAGGTCACCCAGAGCATCGCCTTCCTCCACAGCTGCCTCAACCCCTTCCTCTACGTCTTTGCTGGGGAGCGGTTCAGGACGGCGCTGGGCGGTGTGATGTGGAGCGGCGGCTGCTGCGAGAGCGGGGGCCAAGAGCAGTGCTCCTCTGCCTGCGACAGCCAGGAACACAGCTCAAACTGGTCCTTTGCCATGCTGGGCAAGCGGAGGGTGAGGAACTCGCTGACCCTCAGCACCCATTTGACCTCCTCGGTTACCGCCCCACCTTGCCAAGTCCTCTTGTAAATTAGTCCCACCCCCTCCTCCCTTCCCGAGGAGCACCAGACTCCTTGGAAACCATCTGTACACCCCAAAGACTGTCTCAGACGAGCGGGGAGGGCTGGGGGCTCCTCGCATGCCCCATCCTCACCTCAGGGGACCCAACGATGGCTGAAAGGAAGGGAAACCTTTGGCACAGGGCAGCAAAATGGAGCCATGCTTGTCATAAGCAGAACTGATAGAGAATAAAAGCTATTTTTGTGACAGCTGTAAATACCCAGCCCATCTGCAGCTCAGACCACAATCTGAAATAACAAGCCTTTCAGGGAGGTGATAATCATAGAATCATAGAACCACAGAACCGTAGAATCATAGAATCGCAGAATCATAGAAGATAAGCCCAGCTACGGCAGCGACAGAGGCAGATGAAGCAGGATGAACCACCAGCCCACCCATAGGAAGCATCAGGAGGGGGTTCAGCCTTCGTTTGCTGTCCAGCCGGGGTCTCCTACAGAGATTGCTGGGCTCAGGAGCCCTGCTCGCACCTACACCAGGTCACCTCCGCCGTGAAGGAGAACAGCCTGTAGCTCCTCCACCGGTTTATTGCAGCAGGGAAATGCTGCTCTCTCTGCCTGTGCAGACACAACTCTGTTTTGCTGCACGGGCGGTTCGTGTTGCAAAGGAAAGCCGATAATTCGCGTTCATAAAGTAGTCATTACATTAGGTCTATCTTTCTCCTATATTTTAGCTGTGCGAGGTAAGGTGAAACTGGGTACAATTTATTTGCCGCGGCTCCTGTTGCGATACTGGCATTTTGTGTGGACCCTGCACTGGCAAATCACACCCTCGCAATACAAATTCAAGGACGTCAGAGATGCCATCTGTCCTGGAGATATTTCACAGAATCACAGAATGGTTTGGGTTGGAAGGGCCCTTAAAGACCATCTAGTTCCAACCCCCCTGCCATGGGCAGGGACACCTCCCGCTAGACCAGGCTGCTCAAAGCCCCCTCCAGCCTGGCCTTGAACACTTCCAGGGATGGGGCACCCACAACCTCCCTGGGCAACCTGTTCCAGTGCCACACCACCCGCACAGTAAAGAATTTCTTCCTGATATCACGTCAGGGACACATATTTGCCACACTGTGGTGCGTAGCCATAGTAAAACAAAACCCAAAACCCAAACCCATGGTTCAACAGACTGCGGGCTATGCGTTTCCTAATGGTGAGAAAATATATTTAGCCCGGGGCCAGTAAGACAGAGAGTAATTAAGTGTCAAGCCCAACGCTAATGAAATTTGGATTGAGACTTCAGGATGGTGGAGGCAGCAGTTCCCCAAAGCGATGTGCTGTGATGCACCCCGCAGCTTCCGTAAGGTTTTCGGCGTGACGGTGTTGGTGCAATAATGGTGCCCGAGGCCACAGTGCACCGCGTGGCCATTCCCCCTCGCGCGTCCCCTCCCGGGGACACAGCATCCCCTGTCCTGCCTGGCCCGGAGCCTGCACCTCCCAGTCTTCAACCGCAAGTTGTAGTGCTCAGGGGGCTTTCTTTTAAATAATCACATTTGACCCAGTTTACCTCCTGGTGATTATTTCTTGCAGGAAGAAAGTGTTTTTCATTGCACATTAATCATTAAAGCGTGTCGATAAACACGGGCTTTCTGCAAGGTTTGGCGCTGCTTTTCTAGTTAGTATGTAAGCATATATTAATATCTAATATCTAAGCGAGATGGGGTTCTAGTTTCATGTATGTTTATTATGATTTTTAAAAATTTATTTACCTTCTCCTTAGAGAAAAAGAGGCTGAAAGATGTATGTATCTTTTACTGTGTGCGTAAGGAGGCTTTGGGGGTTCTTTGTGATTTGTGCCGAGCTCAGCGCGAACAGAAGCCGAAATTCTGTCAAATAAAGGCACTGCCACATACAGCGGGGCGATGAACTGTTTGTTTCTTGCCCACATGTCCTTCCCAGGTTTGTATCCGCACCCATAACCTCTTTCCAATAATGGGATTTACCCCTCCCGAAAAAGGCCAAAGGAAAACTTTGCTAACAGGGTTTACCCTGTGCTTTAGCCCTTGGGATGTGGAAACCGCAGCTGAGGACCCCGCAGGGGCCGGAGCGGGTTTCAGCTCCCGAGGCGATGGGTGGGGTGCAGTTTTGGGTGAGGGAGGGCGGGTTTCGGTGGGTGTGGGAGGATGGAGCACGATGGGGGCAGAGGCTTCCCTCCGGCAGCTGAGCCCCACCGCCCCTTCCCAGGGATGGGGGTGAGGGTGCTCCTACCCAGAGGGTCCTCCCAGCCCCAAAAGAGCCCTCAAGCCGTGCAAACAAACAAACAAACAAGCAAACAAGCGTGCAAACCTTAGCTGCCACCGACCCGCCATCCTGCCCGGCGCCCTCGAGCATCTCTTCCCTGCATGGTGTCCTGCTGGCCCCGGGAACTTGAATTTCAGGGCCTTCTCAGAGAAGGCAAAAGATTCTCTGCCCTGCGAAACACGGTGGGGAATTTTCATGCTTGGACGGCAAGCGAAACTGTTGAGGGAGGTGAAATGGTGATGAACTTTCAGCAGTTTGGGGTGGCAGGGTCATCGCCGGGTCGCGCACATCCTGCTCTGAGTCAGGCTGCTCCTCACCGCTTTGCCGGGGGGAGCCGAGGGGACCAGATTCCCCTACTCGGGATGGGTTTTCCCTTGTGGGTTCTGTCCCGCCGGGGCTGCCTGCAGTCTGGCAGCTGCTGGTGGCTTCCCAGGCTGCCGGCACCCCCCCAAACTCACCGCCTCCAGCTGCAGCCTCATCCCTGGCAGGGTCCCTCGCTGCCGGCCACCACACAGCAGGGACTCGGTCATGGAGGCGTCTGCTGCCCTTGCCCCCTCCTCCATCTGCCAGGGGCCTCTGTCCTCCAGTAGCACAGCTCCTTGCAGCCAAGCCTTCCCGAGGCTCCTCTGTCCCTCTGCCCTGAGGTTTTAGCTGGATTTATCCCACCGAAATCCCTCTCGTGTCTCCCTAGGGTGTCCCCAGCCTCCAGCTGATGCTGTCTCCCTACAGGGCAGGTTTCCCCAAAGGCAAGGGGCAGTGCCTCCCCAGCCCCACGGTCCCTCACGCCACCCGTGGGACATGGGACGCTGCCTGCACCTTATCCACAGCTCCAGCAGGACAGTCACTGATAAGTTCTGGGAGAGGCCTGAGATCTTCCATGGCTCCTCTCCACTCTCTTTAAGTCCACTTTTCCCCAGAAGTTCCCAGTGTGGGGTTGCAGTTTCCTCTGCTGTCCCTTTTCTTTGAAGGAGCAGCTGGGCTTCTCTCTGCGCTGAGCATTGCATTGTCAACCTGAGACCCTTCAGCTCCTAGACATCACCTGAGGCTTCTGAGAGCCAGAATCGTGCCAGCGCCCCAGATTTCACCACGGTGGGAACTGGACCAGACCTGCCCGCTGGCCTAACACCCCCAAGCTATGTAAAAGCTGGGCACTGCACCGTAGCGGGGACAGCCATGGCAGCAGCTTTGGGTTGTCCTCGCTTTGCTATGGTGAAGGGCTCAGAGGTGGCTGCGACCGCGGTGCAGGCAGTCACGTAGCATGGCGCCAGCCTGCCTGTGGTACAGGGAGAGGAAGTTGGGAGAGCCGATGAGAAACTTTCACTCTCTGCAGGCAAACTCGCTTAACTGATCATAGATAGAATCACAGAATCGTTTTGGTTGGAAGAGACCTTTAAGATCATCAAGTACAACCATTAACCTAACACTGCCATGTCCACCACTAAACCATGTCCCTCAGAACCACATCTACAAGTCTTTGAAATACCTCCAGGGATGGCGACTCAACCACTTCCCTGGGCAGCCTGTTCCAATGCTTGGTAACCATTTCTGGGAAGAAATTTTTCCTAATACCCAATATAAACCTCCCCTGGCGCAAGTTGAGGCCGTTTCCTCTTTTTCTATCGCTTGTCACTTGGGAGGAGACACCAACCTCCACCTCACTACACCTTCCTTTCAGGTAGTTGTAGAGAGCGATAAGGTCTCCCCTCACCCTCCTTTTCTCCAGGCTAAACCACCTCAGTTCCCTCAGCCGCTGCTCATAAGACTTGTGCTCTAGACCCCTCACCAGCTCTGTTGCCCTTCTCTGGACACACTCCAGCACCTCAATGTCTTTCTTGTGGTGAGGGGCCCAAAACCGAACACAGTATGATGCCTGCTCCTGCCTGAAACAGGCTTTATAGAAGAGCCTCTTCTAGAGAGCAGAAAAACAACGGACAAGTGTGAAAGAACTGCAACGGCTGCTGCAAGCGTCACTGTAGTGACAGTAGATAAAGTAGCCCAGGTGTAGTAATCCCAAACCCAAACCCATTGATCTGAGTTCGGTATGTGCAAACCCACCATCTCCAAGTACGATCTGGATCAATTATCTATCAGTTAACTGACCAGCCGCCTAGTCCCTGCTCCTCTGAGTGCTGCCTGTTTTTTTCAAGCTTCCTGAATCTTGTATTTGGACTTCAGGGCACCCCTGTGACATTTCAAGGGCTAACAGAGAGGATACCGCTGTCTCGTGGCAGCTTCACATGGCGCCCACAGCAGAATGTCATCCTGGGTGTGCCAAGGCCAGTTCTTGGGGTGGGCCTTGCCCCTAGCACCGAAGAAGGGAGGAGATATTGGCCGGTATGGATGAACATGGATTATCAGAGATGTACACAAAGGCTTTCAACAGCTACCGCCTCCCCTGCAGAACTGTTGTACAGCAAGGTATGGTCGCTTACAGGTGTGTTGCAGGGTCCTTGTGCTGCAGGCTGGCCTTGAGAGCTGGAGACTCTGTCCTAGCAAGAAGCCTCTGAGCATGGAGCCAGGGCTGGTGCTCCTGCTGGAGCATGGGGACGGGAAGCGCTGCAGCCCCCACCCCAGCAGAAAACTCCTGTGAGGAAATAGAAAGAATCGATAAAAGAAGTGACGACAGGTCATGATGGGGCCCGTTGTCCTCCTGAGCACAACTGGATGGCCCCAGCAGCTGAGAGGAGCCTACGCGTTTACCACGTGCCCCAGGGCTGGGACTGCAGATGCAAACTCAGAGGTGACAGCTGAAGAGTCCCCCAACTCACACAGGGCTCCTTTCCCTCCCACAGCCGTGCAACGCAACCCGGGTGTGCAGACCCGGGAAAACCAGACGGGAGCCCTAAGCTGGAGGAAAACGCTGCTCAGTGTCGTGGACAACAGTGAGTGCAATTGTTGTCCTTGCGGTGCCTTTGTTTTTGCTCTGTTGTACTGTCCAGACATGGCCTTTCTCCACCAGCATGACAAAATATTTTCTGTTTCTAATATTTTTTCCTGCTTGGAAGCAGATCATACAATCATCTGATTTGTCTTCCAGACAAAGCCATCTCTATGAGGCAGAAAAGGGACACACGCTCTCAATGATATAGAATTTTATTTTTTTAATTCCTGAGGTTAAAAAAGGAAAAAAAAAGCATCAAGAAACATTCCAGTACACAACCGTCTACATCTCTGTAACTGTACAGACGCTGGTATACATAAACCTCTTTTTCCCCCCCATCTGGAGCGTGAAGTTTGATATGAATGGGGTTTGCAATTCTTTGGCAGTTATGACCAAAAGATGCTTCTGAACAAGTTACAATCTCAGGGATTGAGCATAATTAAAACTATAGTGCAATTTCAATTTTAAAAAAGGAGCAAAGTCAGGCTTTTGTAGCTTTGCTATTTTGTAACGTGGTACACTCTGGTGCAATACATCTCAGTCATTTTTCATAAAGCAACATTGTGTAACATTGAGTAAAGGAACACTGTCATTTTCTTAAAGCAACTACGTCTTTTCCTTCACGTGAACCTCTGCATAACAAAAAATATTACCTCCCATTGTTCCAGCATCTGGGGAAAACACCCAACTGCTGAGCACAAGGTATGTTCTCTTTGACCCAGGAGTGTGACAACCTCTTAAATCAATTTCATGATCAATTTCAAATATTTATTTTCTCTTAACTGCATTGTTGGGGATGGTCAGTTAATAAAAGGCCTAATTAAAAAAAATTACCTGAGAATCTGAAGGTAAACAGATTTATCAGCATCCCTGGCACAGCTTCTATGAACAAGTGCTTTGTGAATGGGAGTATAAGGTGCTTGAACAAAATCATCTCTCGCACAAGCCCACCCTTGTGCTAAGTCCTTCATTGGGTTTCCGTGGCTCCAGTAATAAACCGTCAGGGACATTCAAACAACAGGTCGGTACTAATGACAGGGTCTTTACTGTCTTCTCTGCACAGCCCCCGAGGTGGAAGACACTCTCTCTTCTAGGTGACATGATGGGATTCCTGTTCTTGAAGAGTTGAACAGTTGCACTCCTGTCCATGTGTTGTACCTTACCACTTTGAGTACTTCCTCTTTTGAAACTTTTTCTCCTTCCTAAATACTCTCCTTGGTTAGAAGCAAACCTTTTCATCTTTGAATCACACGTTCTGACTTCCACTCTTAGTCCTCTTTCAGAGAGCAAAAAAAGTCACAAAACTACTCTCACAGGGCAGGAAAACCTGAAGAAAAGGTACCATAAAAACTCAAATGATAGAAAACCCCCACAGATGCAGTGTTTTTTTTCCCCTCCTCCCAAACACAGGTTTCAGCCAGCTTTGGGACTGTCTATATGGAAGACTTGCAGGGAAAAATCTGGCTTATTAGATAGAGCCAATTACTTCAAAAGTTACATAAAGTGTGGCTTAAAAGTGCCACGGGACGAAAAAATGTAAAGAACTGGGATGCAGAGAGGAAATCCAGAGGCAAGTCTATCATATAATTTTGAATGGAGATATTTCAAATACTTCTGAGCAGAGATGACTTATTTTGGCCTAAGATATTTGACAGTGTCCCTTTACCTTACATTTGGCATTTTAAGAAAGATATCCTAGTAAGATTAGTATTCTACGTAAAACAACAGCAAAATGCTTTTAAAAACCACACCTAAAAGCTTAAAGGAAAACTGCAGCAGACTTCAGTAACAGCTCCGTGAAATTGCATAGCATATGGTACACAGTGCTCCATTTTTAAGCAATAAATAATCTCTTCTTGCCTAATTAAATATAAAACATAGCTTCAACACTGAAATACGCCATAATTCATGAACTGATCCGTGTGCCATTTTATTGCCTGTTTCTTGCCAACTTCGGTCTCTTGCCCATCTCATTTGCACGCACGCAGGCAGGTAAGGGTTCAGCCGCATTGCAGCCTCTTCCCTCAGGAGAGGCAGCAAACCAGGCTGCACCTCCCGCCAAGCCCTCTGCCTGGCAGAGGCTGGGGAGCACGCCACCAACACCGGGAAGGGGCATCTGAAGGGAAGGGAAAGCTATCGATGAGCCAGATGCCTGCAATCTGCGTGTTCCATGAAAAGTAGTCATTCTTTCACAATCTTTTTCAAGATCACTGTATTTATACGTTGTTAACAACCGGAATGAATGATTAGCAACCTTTAGCTTTATCTGCAGTATTCTCTTCTTTCCTATGATTAGAAATTTCCCTCTGCCTCAGGTGCTACTATGTAAATGTCCAACAATTGTCTTGTGATCTCCACCTTTTAAACAACCAACTTTCTGGTGTAGGAGATTCCTTACGGGTACTGGATCGGACCAGCAACACAGAAACACCAGCTGGACTCTCCTGACTTCCTTCCATAGTCAAGCTGATCCCTCCATTTCCCTGCCCTTGTTTTTACATTTACAAGTTTGCCCCTTTCCCCTCCCCTAAATCATTTGCTCCGGCTTGTTCTTGCCCTTTTTTCTTCTTTCCCCTCATGTTTTATTTTCTGTCTCCCACCATGACCCCTGTTGATCAGCTACAGCTGCCACCAAGAGTCTACAGGGTTCCCGGCAGGCTGTGCTGGTCTTCTACCAACTGCTGCACTGAAGTCTTACAGGTCTGTCTGAGGTTTCCTGGTGAGAACAACAACGTGAGAAATCAGACACACCTAAAATGATGAGGAGGGCTGCTGGGGAGAAAGAGCTTTTCTCCTTTCTCCTGCCAACTCTTTTGCCTTTCCATCAGATGACAGGAGTTTTAAACAGAAAAAATCCGCTTTCAGATATTTTGACAAAAAGTTGAAATTCTATATAGAAAGCAGACAGTTTGCACGGAAAATTTCTATAAACAAGAACCCAGTCTTCCCTTAAAAGGCAGAGTTTACAGCCAGCTCTGTCCCCATATCTGAGATGGAAAGTTAGCAGTTGGCTAGGGCAACTGGAAGGGTTAGGAAAGGGGCAGAATACACTAACACCGGGTGGAGAGCTCCCCAGGGCTGGGTATGCATTTGGTTTTGGATGGACTTTTTGAGACCGATTCCACCATTATTGCTACCTTCCACGTGGTCTAGAGAGAGTGGGAGACTGCTGACCTCCCCAGAAACTATGCTTTCCTCTGACTTGTGATGACTAAGGTGCTAAAGCAGGAAAAAGGAATGCTCCTCTTCCTAATATCACACAGGGAGTAGTACTTCATTCTACAGATTATACTCCTGATTCTGACGCTGGTACTCACCGTAAGAGCTGATTTCAGCGAACCAACTTACAGAGTACGGTGAGGAAAAGCAAAAGGAGGTGCTGCTTTGTGTTGTATAGTTTTGTAACTGGTATTCAGTAACAAAGCGTTTGTGAAAGCCAGTTAAGACTTACCAAATCTTAGCCCAAAATGTAAAAAACCCCTATGTTTGCCGTTTATAAAACTTGGAAAAGATAAAAAATTCTAGATGGATTACAATATATGCCTGTGAAGACTGAAGTATTGCATAGTTGTTGTTCTGACCGTAAGAGCACTGGAGCAGAACAGAAATGGTTATGTTTACTTCTCAGTGAAGAGGTCAACAAAAATACACATTTTTCTTTAAATTTCCTTTTGAAGGATATTTTTGGAAGAAAAGTAACTCCATTTTCAGTAGAGAATTTCAGTTTGCATTTAGACATCCCCCCCCACTTATTTTTCTCCCCACTGAAAAAAATTTGGTTATTATTGACCTGTTAAATCAAACAACATGGCTTTTCAGCAATCTGTACACAGTACAGAACCATTAGTGTTCCTAAAAAGGCTTCCGGTTTTTAGTGTATACATGTTCTCTAAGTGCATAATAGCTATTGCATAGTTTCAAAGTCTTCAAACACAGTGGTAATCATAATGCTTACATGTACATAAATAATATCATTTCTTAAAAAATTAATTAAAAATAACACAGTGTAGTCAAGGCTACGGAAAATCACTTCCATCATAGATGACAGGTCGCTCGACAGCCAAGTGATAAAACACTCTTTTTGAGATAAACCTGTCAAGGAAAAGCAGAGAGCAAGATGATCACATTAGCTGAAGTCAAGTAGACAGGAAGCCTTAAAAATGTATTCAGTCTTTCAGGTTATACTGAGGCAAAAAATCTGCCTGGTGTTAAGAAAAATTATGCCTGTGCAAGGGCTGTCAGGTCTGTTGTTAATAGGAAGACAATCCTGACTAAACTGTCTTGGAAAGAGTCACAAATGACTTGCTTACTCCTGTTTACCTTCCCAGAGGTTGAGACAGAAGAGTGGAATTCTGCTACGGGGGGAGAAAAAAAACCTAAACAAGAACAAGAGCCAAAACTCGAGCTGAAGATCTTTCGGCCAGCCAGGACCAATTTCTCATACTTACTTCTGAATGGCAAAATAATGGTACATCTGATCAGTTCCACAGTCTGTAAACCCAAGCTTATTCCACCTTTTACACACAGCTAGGACCTACCTAGAGAACGTGTTGTCAAATATAAGGGTGTAGATTCCAGAGTTTCTGACTTTCACCTGTCCTCTGATAGTTTCCTTATGAGAGTTGCAGCGGGTCATAGGAATAAGAACCTGGAATTCAATACAAATCAAAATGAAACTTGCTATTTGCCCTATAAATTGACATTTGCCTTCAGAAAAATATTTAGACTTGAGCCATCTTGAAACTCCCGAAGTGCATATGTGCCTGCAAAACTATTTATTTTCACTGATTAGCGTTAAAAATTCACCCAAACTAAAATCTCACAGTGAGACATCTGTTTTCCTTTGATAACCTCTTTACAGCGTTAAGCTATGGCTATAAATCTCTGCTTTAGAGACAGAATCAAATCCTGATCTTTTTAATCTTAATCTAAGCAAGTTTACTAACATCAGCAGTGCTGCATTAAATCTATACAAATACATCCAAGAGCAGGATTTAGCTAACTGTGTCTTTCAATATATATGCTTTTATACTCTCTGTATTATAATAGAAGCTTTCTCTGCAAATTTTAATTGTTTATCTAAGCTTACAGCAAGAGTGTGTGTAACCATCTCTCTTGCTATAAAACCCTTGCAGATACAGTTGTCAGAACAGCAGCTGACGTAGATCAAGGATGACCTTATAAAACCCAAAGTTATATCAAATAGATATATCAAGACTGAAGCAACATTCACTCTTCATTTGGCTTTCAGATTAAGAAAAAAAGAGATTTTACATGGAGTTAGTCACTGTGGGGTGAATTAGTGCATGCTATATAAATGTCTTACTCCCCCAGTGAAATCACAGCCTTAGAACTTCCCCCTACCACGGTGGGTTAAACACACAGCTGCCTCCTCTTCATTAAAACTTTGCAATTAGCTGAGTACCATAAATTCACTTAATCCATAATCCTCATGAAATATGGACAGCGCATATAAAAAATGGTACCTTGGGCACTGGCAAAGCAATTTGGCACACCATCAAGGCACTTCAATATAAGCTTCACTGTAAGAAATGCAGGTAACCCAATCGATTTATCTGTCTCCTTGTGGCTTCTGGTTAAGAGCCTGTAAAGATCAGTCCTAAGCAGCTTGCAAATTAAGTAATATTGGGGAGAGACAAAAGATTAATTTTGCAGGCTTGGACTTTTATTTTTGCTTAATGATAGTGGGTGAATTACAGATGCGACCAATAGAAGCTACAGTACTTTTCAACTCAACTTTTGCAGGCAACATTAAACAATTAAAGATGTAGCTCTGCCTTCAGGAGAACTGTAGCTTAATTGGAGAAACAAGTCCTTAATGCAATAGCAACTGGCACTCTTGTGGAGACCTCCTAGCTATACTTGCTGATTCCTCTAGGCGGCTGAGTGTAGCGTACTACAATCTAGAAGGTAGTAAGGGAACAAAGGCCTTACTTTGCATTGATCCAGTGGTGTGTCTTCTGATTCTTGGTAGACAACGCTGAAGGATATGCTTTTAGGGTCTGATGAAAAGATCCAGCTAATTGTTAGCCCCATCTCTGTAACGGTGATGGGAATAATACTGTAGGTGCTGGATTTAATGAACAGCTCTCTGTTGCTTTCCCCAAAATTTAAGATCTCTTCCACTGTAAGGGGTAATTTGATCCTGTGAGGGAGAAAAATAAAATTACGTGAAGAGATCCAATCTAATTACTCAGACAGAAACAATAACTATTGCTTTTTATTTTCCATTTATTTGAGGCAGACTCCATAGCAACTTTGCCACAGGTCCACAAGATGCAAGAAAATACAGCCTTGGATGGAGGGAAGAACTACAGAAAATATGACTGATATCAAGTGATTTCACTGCTCTGGCAAATGTCGATATTACTCACTCATTTATTTCATTTCAACTAGACAAATCTATTGATTTACTGACTTGAAAAAAGCTTGAATAAAGCTTTTTAGAGCTACTACGATAAAACAAGAGTCTGCTGCCCTCTACCGTTCTTTTTAAATAAAAATTTAAACAAAAAAGAGTCACCTTTCTAGGTATCATTTGTACAGGAAATAGGGATCAGAAGTACAGAGGAGACGGATGGAATGTGAACAGCAGCTCTGTCTAGATCCTCTGAAGCACCTAATGCTACAGCTTGGTCTGTTTTACCCAAGCAAGCTGCATAAAAGCTGACTCAAAGTACTTCCAATTAAAAAGGAAGTTCTTAGCACCTAAATGAGCCCAAGTCCTGAAGCATTATATTAACCTACCTCATTCTGACACCTCTTTCAGATTGCAGAGAGTGAGGCCCTTAAACAGGAGAATGCTGCTTGCTTTCTTCAGGGGTAACCTGTAATTCTAAGAGCTGTGGATCTCACCTACATTACCTTCACTAAAACTAATTTAACATATCACTCTTTAGTTCAAATAAATTGTTTCCAAATTGGAACTGTGATTTGTTAGTCAGCAGCTATAAAAATCAACACATTCACCAGAAGGTATCACACAGTCACCATGATGATTTGCTGTTCTAGAGTAAGGAGGAGTTCAGTTTCCAACCATGACTACACAGTGGTTAGGATCACAGCTGATTTATTATGAGAACTATTATACTCTGACCAGAGAGGAAGCCTTATATTAAGTTTTGCTTATCTTGTTACTTTTTTCTCGTAGCTGAAGTAACTGCTGGGGTGCCTCAGGTGATTTTTGATTTTAATAAACTTATTCTTGGTTTTGCCCTACAGCCCAGCTCTGATTTTAGTTACTGTTTCATTTTCCTGGTTCTCTGAACAGCAGCAACAAGGTCGAAACATGGACTAATTTATCTCCCTGCCGTCCAAAGTTTAAAACCTTCCCTATAACTAAGCCAAAATTTCAAAGCTAGGCTTAAGGGGAGAGTGAGCAGAGGGGAATTCCTCCAAGTCGCAGGCATTTTCATATGTTAGATTCCCTTCTTGGCTGTGCAAGTGACATGCTGTATCGCTACTGCACGTAACTACTAATTTCAGAGCAGGATACATGCCGACAATTGTGCGCACACATTTCACAGAGGTTGAGCAGAGGCTCAGATAAACATTTTATGCTATGGCACCTATCAACCAGAGCACGCAAGACAGTTTCTGTAAGGCCATCAATAACTAATAGATACATACTCCAAAAGGCCATTACAAAGGTCTGTCTAGCACTGCACTCCCTGACCTTCCCTTGCAGTTTCTTCCAGAGACTACAAGAACTACACGGCCTTCTCTCTAAGCCCCCTTCCTGTTCACAGCACCTCCTGCAGTAAGAATAGGAAGGAAGGTTTTCTGATGTTATGTGGACCCAAATCTTTCCTTCTTATTCCCCAACTGGCACTAAAGTTTTGCAGGACTGAAAAGAGAGGACCTGTCTCATTACTGCTGTTCTGTGTAGTTGAGCTGTACTCTCTGCTCCTCAGACCAAATTCTACTGTGGACACAAGCGATCAGCTCTTCCAGGAGTCTGCAAGACTTGTGCTCACATAGCTGATTATCTGCGCTCAGCCTTTATTCTTTCAGCCTTGTAGTAATGAAACTGTTCTACTTACATGATTTCTCCAGACTTCAACAAGCATATCTCAGCATCTTGAGCAACTTGCCATTCTTCCGATTCATCAAAGGTTGAAGAATTACACGTGCTGTTTCTAGGACAAGAAGAGAAAGGAAAGACATGATTCTCTGAGTAGTATGTGGTCAAATACCATCTGCATGTTGATGTCTTCCTAAAAAGGAAACATTTTGATAGTCGTGATGCCAAATTATAGAATTCTTATTTTGCACATTCTAGTGACAAAACTATCTGGGCAAAACTGCAGCCTTGTTTTGTCAACCACTGTGCGCAAACATAAAACTGATCCCATCCTGTTTTCCTGAGCTAAGAGGAAATCACATGCCCAGAAGATCTCTTCAACAGTCTTAAGATAAATTCCCTATTGAGACGCTGCCAGGTTTCATATATTCCCTGGCAGGTGGAAAAATTGAAGGAGGGCAGACACAAGCAAAACAGTCTAGACATGTCCTTTAAACAAAGCTTGCACAGGGATATGACATTTGCCCTGGATTTAATCTGTGAGGTGTTTTACAAACATCCTATCCAGTTCCTTACTCTGACAATGGTACACAAAACATATTTTATCACTGTAGAATCTCTACCATGTATCTTCTTTTCATACAAGAAATACTGGATGATCCAAACACAAATACACTGAAAAAGCTGTTACAGGATGACAAAGCAGGATGCCTCCTCCCCACTATGATGTGTCCAGGAGAGCAGAGGAAGCAGATGGAAGAACCTGCCATCCACCCCTTACCTCAAAAAGGGTGCATGCTCTGGGTGAACACTGGAATAGCACCAGATATGAATTACAGGGCTGGGACATAGAGAGAAGAATGAGTTTGAGAGTCAGTAAACAAATGCTGATAGTTTCCAAGTAAGTTGGAGTTTCTCTAACTGATACTTACTTTGCTTCTCTGCATCTCATCAAGTTGATAACTGAGACGATTAGGCTGCCATTCCCAGAAAAATGCCAAGGAATCATATACACAGGGAACCAACGGGTTCCTTTCAAAAACCAGTGGAATCTAATAAAATATAGTATCACTTATATGTGCTTCTGAACCATGAAGAGTAATCATGTAGCAAGGGCATAATTGCCACACATTCTGTAGACCCGTTCCCAAAGCCAATGCACAGTTTAGCATTTTCTTTTAAATCCTACAGGACTTTGCTCTACAAGCAGCACTGCTTAGTAGAAGAGCAGGAGAAAACGTCTCCAGGTAACAGCACCTTCAGCTGGTCATTAGCAGCATCTGAATATACTGTGCCAGCACATGCAACCACGTGTGAGTTTAGTGGGGTGACGCTATTGATTGGAACCAGGAAGAATTTACTGTAATGACTGCAAATTAAACTGCACCCACTGTCTACATGTTTCCTGAACTCATAAAGCACTTTTATCTGCAGAATTCACGTTCTCTTATTCCTGTAACCTCTTGGGCAACTTTTGACTTCTTCAGAGTCATACCACTGCTGTTAATACATAGGGACACAGCTGTGAGCTACAGGGAAAACTCAAACCTGTGAATAAGTGCCAAAACCTGAGCCATAACGAAACATTACCTGCCTGTTGAAATGTAGGAATGACATAATACATGTTGGTCCATACACATTCATACAACATCCATGCAAATACTTAGGAAGAAATACAAAGCATTTCATTGTTCACTACCTATCTTTATACATTAGATAAGAAAACTGATTCTAAAAAAAAAATAATTAAAAAACTAAGTTACAGCTTGTAATCCTATAGGTACATTTTGCTTGCACAGTGTGAACAGCAAAAGACTTCATGCTGTGATCCACAGAACTCTCCCTTCCCATCGTGATAGGTACACAGCCTTAATTTCACAGCCTAGAACTCATACCGACCAAGAGAACTGCAGGACTATGGGCTTCTCAGAAGTGACAAGCTATGATTTATTACACAGTGCCATTAGAGTTCCTTTTTATTAATTATTTTCACCTTTCTTTTGGGACCCTGAAATGTAAATTAAATCCCAGGAGCAGTAAACATCTCATGTTCTCCTGTAACACATGATTTTCTTTTATTCTTGCTGCTCCTGCAACCTAACACATGATTAGGTGGTGAGCTTGCCACTTGGCTGCTCTAGCCAATAAATTCACCGCACCTCGTCACTGTAGGCTAAGGGAGCACTAAGTCTCCTACTTTGTCTCTTAAATCCGAGTACATTACATTACAATCACAGAGCAAATCCTTCTTCTCTTTCTGATATCCCATTGAGTGCAATGGTCTAAACTAAGGTCTGGTAGCACGTGTGGAAAATACAAGAAACACAGTCTCATGATTTAACTGTAGGAGCTCTTGTCCCCCTGACAAGAGAATTTATTCTTGTGTGACCTATTCACACTAGGTGGCAGCAGTAGGCACGTTCCTACAGCTTGCCAGGTCCCCAACTTACGAATACGCACCCTCATGCATTAAAATCCAGACCGTTTCTCTTAATTTTTTTATAAGTGAAATGAAGTTGGGCTGAAAAGCAGGAAGAACTGAAGCATGAGAAAGACACTACAACAAGAAAAGAACAACTCTGGTTTAGCAAATCCTTGAGACACAGCCTGTCGGAGGCTGGTCAGATATTTTGAAGTATGACTTCATGCTTGTCCTGTTCTTATGCTCTTCCTCAAGCATCTGCTGTTGGTCATTGTCCCTCAGCTGGATGAACAGTGTGGCTGTTCTTATATATGGAAAGCATTTCTTGCAAATGACACTGAAATACTGTCGTGACCAACATCACAAATGGCTTTGGAAGTTAGAAATAAGAAGTCCCTTTCAGAATTCAAACCTGAAAAAACTGATTCAACTCTGCCTTCGATAATCTTCTGTTTTTAGAAGCACGTGAGCTCTGGAAGCTGCAGCTATGCATCTGAGGTGTTGGCTTCATGTGGCTGAGCAGTGAAATCCCATAAGCCATCTGCCTGTCAGCAGCACAATGATTTCTGAAGACAACTTCAGTTGTCCAGGGCCAGAACCTTACCAAAATGTATGAAATGTATGAGAGAGTACAGGCTGTACAGGGCCCCTTATAGCTGCTTAGTCCAGCAAAGACCTCTGCAAATATCTCATGCCAAGAACCAACTGAAAGCGATATGCTGGAGTGCACAAATGATTCCTTGGGCATGATGTTACCCAGCAGGTCAGTACCCATCCCCGGCACCCTAACATAGTTATCAGACTTTGTCTCCAGCCCCAGGAAAAGAAATAAAAAAAAGAAAGAGGATGGCAAACAATCAGAAGAAAGGATGCACAGACAGCTGTTGGTGTGGGCAGGAAGAGAGGCATGATTTGGGATGGAGCATGGGGAACACAGAGCTCACTGAGTTTTTAACAGGGTAGGAGAAAGTATCTTGCATAAAGGCATATGTATGTGTGGGAGGGTGATAGAACGGTCACAGAAGGACCCTGACATATGTAGGGATGAGAAAACATCACATACACAGCTGATGAAAAAGAAAAGTATGGACATGAAGATGCACCACTATGTGTTGTGGGTGGCCCATGTATTGGTATGTAGGAAATCCCAGCCATTTCTCAGAAAAAAATGTAGGATTTAACTATGCTACATCCTGTGTGAAAAAAACTCACCCCAAAACCCAAAAGAACTGTCCTACCTTAAACGTAGTTACACTCTATCTGTAAGACCAGAGGCAACTGGTGTACATAGAGAAATCAAGCTAGGGAAACAATCATGACAAAGGGATATTTCTGTGCTCCAAGAGACAACATGCAAAATCGTTTGAGATTTTTTTAGTATTGTGATATGGAAGAGGTTTGGCAAAGGCTCTGAGATGAAGACAGCTTTCAGTCATCAGTCAAATGCTGCATTTGCAAGAAGTTCAGATAACAGGTTTCAAAACAAGCTATTTGGGATTATTAAGGCGCTTTCAAGATCCCTCCCCAGCAGGAGGCAGCAAACTGATGACTATCAGAATCAACACTAGAAATACTGCCAAGCCGCTGCCCCAAAGATCCTAAATACTGCACAGTCTGTAGGTCACCAAGGTTACAGCCAGCTCTATGGGTAACCCTAGCTTTTTTCAGTTGTGAGGTATTTGCTCCCAAAAATGAGCTGTTTTTTTCGTAGATACCTTAGAAATTTCTCTTTGCACAGTTCTTTAGAGGATATTACAGGGAAATGGAGGCAGAATTACAGGAGAGGTATAACAAAGGCAGTTTCTGGCTTAGGTTTACACCATTATTCCCCAAAGCCCCAGGCCCTTTCAGCAGAGCTGTTGCCCAGCCTGTACCTCTACAGAGGCTGCTCCATCCCAGGGCCTGCAGGTTCCCTGCAGCTGGTGCGGTTTCTGCGCTCGGGGGTGGGCTTCACAACTATACAATTAAACGTTCTTCAGGCTGACCCATCCAGGAATAACAGCTAGTCTCTCAGCCCTCAACCTGAGATAAACTCACATGGCCCACCTCTATTTTTACCATAATCCCGAGGTTACGGTGGTAGTTCACTCATGCTGTAGCGGGTCTCCTGCAGGCAAACCAAGGAAGGCCATTCAGTCTTAAGAGAGCTACACGTGCGCAGACACACGCAGCAGCAGCAGCTGCCCTCACCATTCCTATGCCGGAGAGGGCTTCTTCGAGCAGGCCATCAAAAAATATTTTATGGAAGCACAGTTTACGAAACAAAGGAGGAAACAGGTCAAATCACAGTTAGGCTGGCAAGCTGAAATAAAGTATCTCTTGAGTTTCTTGTGATCCCAACTGCATGATAAAGGGTTGAATACTGCTGATACTGCAGTCATCTTTTGTATAGAGTTTATTAGAAGTTACACAGAAGTGACCCCAGGGCTCCTCGTGTATGGATAAGGGCAAATGGATGTTGGGAGGGTACTGGTCTTCACGGGAAGGCCGTCTCTGCCCACACAGTCTAAAAAGGAGCATCTCTGGTGATTGAGGAACAGCAGTTGCAACGAGGTCACTGTGAACTAGGCTGACAGAGTAGCTCAATGAGCTCTCCATAAATGCATGATTAAGACATTTCAAAAGCGACTCTGAACACTACTTTAAGGAATTTAAATGGGCCTCACTGGCAGAAAGGGCCCATTGCTGGCCCTCTGCAACACTGTGGGACCTTCTTCTTTTCTCAAGGCAGACATTCACACTCGTTCAGGGTACATATGCTACCACATAACTTAGCCCCTGCTTTATCATCCTCATACCCTATTCTGCATCCAAAAATAACTGCTAAAAACAGGTGGCTGTTGCAAACCTGTTGTTCCTCTGTTTGACAGGAACAGTTTGTGAATATTTAGCACCTTGCTGCAGGTTTGTTTCTTGGAGACAGAGGAATTGCTACCACTTGCAATGAAGCACAAGAGAGAACTCAATTTTAAAGAGCGTTAGACCTTATAGCAGCCTCCCAGTACCTGCAGGGGGCCTATAAGAAAGCTGGGGAGGGGCTGTTTGCAAGGGCATGTAGCGATAGGATGAGAAGCAATGGTTTTAAACTAGTGCAGGGTAGGTTTAGATTAGACATTAGGAAGGAGTTCTTTACAATGAGGGTGGTGAGGCACTGGAACAGGTTGCCCAGAGAGGTGGTGGAGGCCCCAGCCCTGGAGACATTCAAGGCCAGGCTTGATGAGGCTCGGAGCAACCTGATGTAGTTGAAGATGTCCCTGCGTACTGCAGGGGGGTTGGACTAGATGACCTTTAAAGGTCCCTTCCAACCCAACACATTCTATGATTCTTTCAGTAAATGATGCTGTAGGGTTAAGTCAAATTTGGTGGTTTTTTTTTTTTAATACACATTTGCAGGTACCAAACTCAATTACTCAGAAGTACAAGCACACTGCTCTACGGGACGGAGTCCCAGAAGCACTCCAGCTACTGTACCACAGGCTGCTGCAAACGTCTAACTGCATGGGCTAGTTTCTCTGAATACTGCCTTCCTCTCTCACAGAATCTGTCCACGAGCAAGGCTACTACTTTTCTACACTAGCCACCGCTCCTGAAGATGAGTCCCCAAAGGCTCTCAAGAGCAGTCAGGCTCACTAGGGAAGTAAGCACAGCTGATAAAAACGGCTAGGAAACACATGTAGGAAATCACATCAAATGTTATGTACGCTGCATGCAGTGCATTGCTTTATGGGATATGCAGGCACCGGGCTCCTCCTGTGAAGGAATATCAGAGGAAAGGCGAAACGAAAGCTACAGCTCATGCTGAGTTGTTGTGATGGCCAGGCATGTAGTTTAGTTACAAGGAGTGCACAAAGACATCCCTAATTACAGTAGGGACAAACAACAGCAGAGCATCACTTCATCGAGCAGGGTTGCCCAGACATCTCCACTTCCCTGAACCCTCTCAAGAGCCTCCTCACAAGTATTTCTCTCCCATATCTTGTACCCACAGGCTGTAAGTCAATTCCCACCCCTGCCTTTGCTGCAAGTGAAAAGAGTCACCCCCTGCATAGGGTAGGCCCCCTCTGGCTCCCTTGTAAATGCATGGAGGCCCTCCCAGCTTCTTTCACTGACTCTGAAAGAAAATGTAGTACCTGCGCTAACTTTAACTAGGGCTGAGATTGCCTTAAAGGCAAAAAACTCACTTGGGGATGGTCACCAACACAGTATCTTTCTAGCCATCTCTAGCTCTTCTCAGACAGGCAACAAAATCTGAGAGAAAATTGTCACTAGAATATTTTTGCCCCAGAAAAAATAGAAAAACTAGAAGGAATTAGAAAATCCAGTGTTGTCACAAAATATTCATGAGTGGTTAAAAAAGGTAAGTGGTTAACACAGATTAAGTTATGATTTTGCAAATAATTTTTGAAAAATCAATTTGATTCTGGACATTTCAGACGAATGGCCACATGCAAGTGAATTTGAACAGGATCTTGAGAGCACGGCTTGTTCATACGATCGTATCTGTAGTAGTATCACTCAAGAATCAAAACAAAGGAGTAACTTCATATCGTGTTGCTTTGGTCAACAACAACTACGAAAGCTGTGAGGCAGCGGCACAGGCTTCAGCACTGTGAAATAAAGCAGACTGCTGCTTTCACATTTCCTTTGAAAGATAAGACGACTGCGTTCCCCCGAGATGCAACATCGTCTAGTAAGTGACTATTTTCTTGACTTCAGGTGAATAGGTAGACAGTTTAAAAGAATAAAAAAAAAGGAAGCTTTAACATTTAGAAATATTCAAATGTGAACGATTTTGTTAGTTATCATACATATCTTCCACCCCGATTATGCAAAATTAAAGAGAAAGGGTGGCGTTTTATTCAGACTGTTGAAGATACTGATTTTGCATTCTAGTTTTGTTATTAAATCTTCTCCGATGCCTTGTTACTGTAGTAGTTCTTTGGTTTACACAGTTTTTGAAAAAGGTCTTTAGACAATTTTTTTGGGTATCTGGAACTCTGAGGGTGTATGTCAATTACCTCCTTTCCACTTAGGCTCTAGAATCTGTTTTTCCAACTGATATGCGCTTGAAAACCTCTCATCTCTTCCAACAAATATATATGAGACAATTTCACCTCTTCCAATTACATCTCAAAACCCTTTGGTAATGAAATCGGTTCATTTCTAAGCAAGGCACATCACACAATGCTGATGAGCATTATTTACCTTTTCCTGTTTATAGCCTGTATATATTGTCATGGCAAATTATGATTTTTATTATTATACGCTAAAATTACTTTTTATTTATATTTATTTAAAAAAAGAGTGATCTATATTGGATGTGCTGTTTGGAACCCTGAATCAACAGAAAGGAACAACTGGCAAGATCACTATTACTGCTTTTTACGCCCTGCTTTTCAGGTGCAACTACTAAAGCAGGATAGCTGATCAGCACAACAGAAATCAGACCATGGAGACCAAATGGGGGAAAACCCCTGTAATGCTGAGAGTACCAGCTCCTGTGATGTCCAGTTCCCAGAGTGGTGGAAATGATAAGCAGCTGGTGACAGGAGGAGAACTATCCATGCTGGGCCAAACCAGAATAGCTTGTTCAGACTCTCCATTACTTGCTTACATTTCCATTTCATTAATTCGAGAGTCAATTTTAACAGGACCAGACCTCAAAGCAAGTCCTATTTTAAGACACTGAACACTGCATGACTCTCTTTAGCTCACTTTTCTGCCTGTGGTGTTGTTCCTATCCAATTTAGGCTTCTATTAAACTTCTTAATCTTTTTAGAACCTAGGCTCAGTCCATAAAGACTTTTTCCATAACAACACTTCCCTGGAAATAAACTCATCCTGCTCGCTAGTCTCCTGACAAAGGAATTTTCTTCCCCCTCCCGCCCTATCTACTTAACACAATGCTTTCCCACTATCTCACCCCAGGTAGAGAGATTACTACTGTTTTTTCCTTTGAGGAAAGCTGGAATAACTCCGTGAACGACTAGTCTGACAAAGCGTAACAACTCTGAAGTTTGAGACAGCATACAATGTGGTTTCTAACTTAGGTGTGTGAGTAACAAGCAGGATGCTCTAAAAGCTTCTGGCTAGAAAAGTATCAGGTAACATAATAACATGCATCATGAATAAACTAAAACCTTTTTAAAGGAAATTGCTGGATTTTCTTTCTCTTAAAAGTTACCATCCACTGGGAGGGGGGGCGGGGCAGAGAAAAAAGCTTACTGGTCTGTGTTTTAATGGAGTAGAGAGAACTTCAATACCACTTTAGACACACTTAAAGCACATTTTCAGTAGCAAAGACTGAAAATACTTGACAGAGGTGGTCAGCTGATGCAGAAACTGTTCAGCCTCATAATACAGGATCAGCCTTTAAGACAGCCTTCTTGAATAACTCTGAGCTGTAACTTCAGCTTGTCTGGAACACAACAGTTGAGGTAAAAAAGTTTCCAGCTTTAGCACCTCTTTCTCAACTCCTTATTGCTGTCCAGCATAATAAAAACATTTCTCCTGCTGTCACACCAAGAAGGAACTTAAATGGCTATATTCAGGAAGGAGAAAGAAGGAAAAGAAAGAAAACTTAAGGCCTTTAAGATCACAAGAACGTAACATGAAAATAAATTTCTAGAGCATCAGTTGAAAGGTCATGTTCAAGGAATCCCATTAATCCTTGGCTATCTGTTTGATGGTTTCAGTCACCTCACCTCTTTCCTAGAACATGATCCATAAATTCTGAGTTTAGGAGCCCAGCTAACTGAGAAGCATAAAGCTTATGACATGTTAAAAAACATTCTTAACTTAGAAAGATCTCCTCTGCAGCATTCTGTTATCCAACAATATGCAGATCTGCTCATGTCAGTGTGTGGGGGAGACAAGAGTATTAGAAGTCAGTGTCTTCTATTCGTATATAAGAAACTTTTTCACAGCCAGAGTTCAAAAATTTTCCTAGCCTGGCTTCCATATGAAATCCATAGTAAAACTCCCATCTGCTTTCACCAAAAACAAATTAGGGCATTAATGCCTGAATTTGAAAATTCCTGTGAAGAACATTAATATAATAGGAAAAAAATCAGTTAAAATTTTAAATATTTTGGTCTGTCCAGAGACCAAATGCTGTATCTTACTATGGAAAAAAACCCTGTTATTGATTAAAAGCAGGTATTAAAAATTCTTCTTTTCAAAGAGTCAATAAGACTGTCCTAAAGGCTAATTTCCAGTAACTTGGACACCAGAAGGATCTGTACTACTTTAGTAAGGCTACTAATGGAATGTTATGTTATCAAAGTATCAAAACTGAGTGCCTGGTAATTACTCTGTTTCAGCTCAGAGGAAAACACCTTTCCCTGACAAGAAAGAGGCAAGAAACACCAGCTGACTGCTGTTGCAAATAGTATGTAAAACAAAACACAGTGCTTCCATTTGTTTCAGTGTACATTGCCTTGATGTTGTTGAGCCTAATTTACTTTTGCAGATTATCTTCATCCCATGCTTGGCCTCCATCTGAATTGAAAAGTATTTTATGAAGAGTCAGTAACTGTTCAAAGGGCCACGCAGTTTTATAGAGCTTCTCTGGTGACTAACAGACTGCACTGGCTCTGCTTCTTGGCACCACAGAAACTACTTTTTCGGGTAACATTCAACCTGCTGCATGTTATAACTCACACAGGCGAGGCCTTCCTGCCAATCTAAATGATTCAGAGGTGAATTCTGCTAATCTTATGCTGAGTAATATCTTGTAGTATGACTAGTCCCACAGAAACATGCTCTTTGTAGCTCAAGGGAGAGGACATTTAACCTTAGGCTAAATCTTTGAAATCCTCATTAACCTGTCTCACAAAAGGCTTTATTTACAAGGTGAACAGCTTGCAAATCTGGTTGTTGCTGTTACTCTTATATGTGCTGGCGACAGCCCTGACAGAAAACATCCCCTTGCCTTGGAGAGCTGAGACTGACATACCGCATCAGCTCTCGCCAGGGCGTGCGATGGAGGGGGCTGGAGAGAGAAGTGGTTACTCCTCTCCCTGACACTAATACAAATGTTTGAAACAGATTAACCAAAATCAAACGAGGAAGAGACATTATTGAAAAAAACTCCATGTTTTCAGTAAGTCACTTGAGAAGGGGAAAGGAAGCAGTGCCACCATCTGATGACGTGACTAACATCTAAACAATGAGCTGAACCGCAAGCTCTAAAGCGCTCGCTCACTGAGACTCAAACCCCACTTTTCGAGACAGGTCCAACCCAAGCCAAATAACTCTGAGGCCTGGAGCCTGCAACCTGAGCCTAAAGGCTGAATTTGGCAAAAGGAATTCTGTTTCTCTCATGGGTTCCTCCAGAATCCCTTGATCCAAACGCTAAACCACTGAGGTATTTGAAAGCTTACTCCATAATCTGTTTTCGGAAGCCTCTGTAATTGTCTTGTTTATCTTTTGAGTCGCTGTCAGTATAAATCTGGTAACAGATGATGTGTTTAAATCCACCAGCTGTTGTGTTTGGGTCTTGACTGTCAAGCCAACCCTCTTCAGCAAATAAACGTATTTGCTTTTGTCTATCATGGATGTTTTACTACAGCTCTTACCTGTTAGCACTTAGGATTTTGTCTGTCTCCTGGATGCATTAGGATTTCATTATTTGCTGAGTAAAAAAAAAAAATCTCAATGTGTCTCCTTACAGGCTGCCTTTAAAAAGAAGGCAACATGACAACTTCAGATGCTGATAACTTTTATTATAACTTCTCCATCATCGATCCCAATGAAAATGGAAGTGAGAATTTTCACACATTTATAAAAGTCTTTCTGCCCTGTATATACTCGGTTGTTTTCATCCTTGGGCTAGCAGGAAATACGCTGGTCTTCATCATACTAGTTTTCTATGAGAAACTGAAGACACTGACAGATATATTTTTGGTGAACTTGGCAATAGCTGACTGGGTCTTCCTTTGGACGCTGCCATTCTGGGCATATTCTGCTGGTCAGGAGTGGACTTTTGGCACTGTGGCATGTCATGTAATACGGGGCTTGTATATTCTGAACTTGTACACTTCAATGTTAACTCTAACGTCCATCACCTTTGACCGGCTTATTGCTGTTACTTTTGCCACCAAAGCACATGCGTGTCAAACCAAACGAATGACATGGGGCAAATTAGTCTGTGTCTTGATCTGGGTGATCTCACTAGCATTTGCAGCACCGCAGTTTATTTTTAGTAAGGTGTTTAGTCTTGATAAGTCAGTATGTCAGGAAGAATATCCAAACCATGGCACAGAACAAGCTCTTGAAGTGATCCAAGTGACCCTTGGCTATTTTATTCCCATGCTAGCCATGATCATCTGCTACTCGCTAATTATTAGAACCTTAC
The DNA here is from genome assembly GCA_013398915.1 of Dromas ardeola. NCBI lineage: Eukaryota > Metazoa > Chordata > Aves > Charadriiformes > Dromadidae > Dromas > Dromas ardeola. The sequence continues at coordinate 66,269 of VYZM01015999.1, forward strand.
TGCATGCCAGGAGTTTTCAAAAGAACAAATCTCTAAAAAAAATATTTTCTGTAGTTGCAATATTTATTCTTACTCAGTCACCCTATACTTTCTTGAGACTGATAAAGATCACAGACTGGAGCTTTAACTTTAACAGCAGCTTTGAATATGCAATCATCATAACAGAAGCTATTGCTTATTTCCATGGCTGTCTTAACCCAGTTCTGTATTTCTTCATGGGGGTAAAATTCAGGAGGAACTTACAGAAAATTATTAAAAACTCGAGATGCGTCAAACGGCAAGTTAAAGCTAGACAGTGGCAAACCACTGAAGAAGAAGGCTCTAAGACTTTTACTGCCTCAAATAATGCAGATGCAACAAGCATGTACCCACTATAAAACTGCCTAGAAAATCTGACAACTATTTACAGCTTCTTTTTTTTTTT
>VYZM01015999.1:75992-100399 GCA_013398915.1 Dromas ardeola
TGAGACCCCACCTGGAGTACTGCATCCAGATCTGAGGCCCCAACATAAGAAGGACATGGACCTGTTGGAGCGGGTCCAGAGGAGGGCCACAAAGATGATCAGAGGTCTGGAGCACCTCTCCTGTGAAGACGAGATGAGAGTTGGGGTTGTTCAGCCTGGAGAAGAGAAGACTCTGGGAAGGCCTTATAGTAGCCTTCCAGTATCTGAAGGGGGCCTACAGGAAAGATGGGGAAGGACTCTTTATCAGGGAGTAACAGTTTTAATCTGAAAGACGGTAGATTTAGATTAGATATTAGGAAGAAATTCTTTCCTGTGAGGGTGGTGAGGCACTGGAACAGGTTGCCCAGAGAAGCTGTGGATGCACCATCCCTGGAAGTGTTCAAGACCAGGCTGGATGGAGCTTTGAGCAACTTGGTCTAGTGGAAGGTGTCCCTGCCCACGGCATGGAGGCTGGAACTAGATCATCATTCTATGATTCTATGATTTTGTACTGACAACAGTACAAATTGATTTCAGCACAGATCAAGAATCATCAGTCTTCCCACAAAGACAGATGGTATCAGCAAAAAATGTAAAAATTTGGTTTTGATTAACCCATTCGACTCTGTGTGAGCCCATGCCTCGTGAAGATCTATTTCAGACTGCTAGATAATCCGCACCACACAGGCCCACATTACAGACCATGGAAACACAGCCCGTGTTAGATACTTAAAGCTGATAAGAAACCTGACAAAGACATGCAGGATGTGGTCCCATTCAAATCATTCTTACTGATTCCTTGAAACTTCATGGAGAGGAAAGGAAAAACAAACTGTCAAAAAGTGCAAATTTTCCATTCCTTATTAAAAAACCCCAGTCAATATTGGTTTAATTTTGTGACTAACCTATAAGGTAAAAGGAGGTTGTAAAATGTCTTTCAGTTTCATAAAGGAAGACATACAATGAATTTACATCATCAGCTAAATTAACAATACAATAAAACTTAAACCTTGCATTCATGTGTGCTGTATAATTCACATATTTCCCATCTTAAGTGTCAATCTGGTATTCCCCATCCGTGCCCATGCACTATTTGCCCTATGTAAGACCCGTGACATATGCTACTTCATAAACCACAGTAATTTTCAGTATGCTTCGGTTACTGGCCCCTTGCTTGGCTTACAATTAACAACTTGTGTAAAGAACCCAAACTCCCACCTTTCCAAGAGTTGTCTCAGAGACGTCACCTCCTCTTCCTTCTGCAGCCGAGCAGTTTCTGATTCAGACAGCTGCTCTGTTGCTTCCTCCAGCTTTCTGGACAAACTTGTATTTGCAGCCTAGTGAAATAAATTAATTTATTTCCTAACATATGAAAACAACACTTTACTGAGCACTGGACAATTACCAAGACACCTAAACAATGCTTTAAAAGAATCAGTTAAAGCCAAACCACCAATTAAGATGTTATTGTATAAGCAGACATTAATTAGTTGTGTACTAGTGACTGATTACTTCTGTCACACTGAATAAGGGATAGACTCTAAAGTAAGACAGTATTAAGCCTGTAATCCATGTCCATGTGTCAGTTGAGCTTTAGCCTCCTTATGAAGGAAAATCTCTCAAAGATAATGGCAAAAGAATACGCCCTAAAAGTTTTTTCACCACCTAAAAGTTTCAAAAGAAAAAAAATAAACATGAGGAAAATGTTGTTTATTAAAGCTATATAAAACATGAAGGACAATATAAAAAACCCAAACTTCTTTCACAGCTAGCCTCTCCAGAGAAGTCTGCCAAACTTGGAGTTCTCAGGGAACAAACCTAACTAAAGATGTAAGGATTTCTGCTAGCAGGCGGGGCCAGGTTCAATAACCTTAATTTTCTTTTTTCTGGATTCCTGACACCTCAGTACAGCCCTCCTAACTCAACTGTTTGATAAATGCATTGCAAAAATCCTATTTTTTTCTGGCTGGCTTATTTCTCAGCCAGATTAACTCTGTGATTCAGTGCTCCTTGCAGCCTGCAAACCGTTGGATCCGCATGTGTGGCTGTGTGCAGTGGGCATGCAGGGCCTAAGACAGACACCTTTTAAACGCGCACCCCCATCTAAGATGTGTACACATAACCAGGTATTACATAAAACCTGACTAGCTTTCAAAACATGACATATCCTAAGTGCTGTTGTGCTTTTCGTAACCTCTGTTTCAGTGGCTAACTTTCAGCTGCCAAGTATTTTGTCTGCAGCACTAGTATTTATTCAAGGGCATTCTCAGACTCACCAGCCAGTCATCAGAAATGCTGCCTACCTTCTCAATTATAACACTAATGCCCGCTGACACAAACACCTCTGTCTTTTAATCAGATCAAGCACCTACTTGTAACTCCGCAATCTCTTCCTCTGCAGCATGCTGTTGTCGCCTCTGCTCCTCAAGTTGCTCTCTTACTTTCCCACACTCTTCACTGACAGCCTAGCAGAGAGATTGAGCCAGGAGTTAGCATTCCTCTCGGAGCCACCCCTTCGTCTACGAAATTCCCAGTACCACTGTCAGGCTCATGAAAGACAGCTAAAGAGACATCCAGCTCATGGATTCAAGGAAACTCCCCTCTGTGGTGGCAGACTAGCTGTGTTTTACTGTTACTTGCTACGGGCTATTACAGTTCTCAACAAAAGAAGGCCCAACTGCAAAATGCTCTGGCTCAGAAGAGTGAGAGAGCCCAAGTTAATACTGAGGTTTAAGAAGCCTTTATGAAAACGAAACATATATGAATGTGTGCTATTTTCTCAAACGTGTGGGATTTTTGGATACCGCCAGTGGCATAAGCCTCTGATCAACTGCCAGTTTTAGACATTATCTCAGAATGGCAGGACAAACACCATAAAATCTTCAGCCTCTAGGCGTGCTGTTTCGCATATACAGGCCTGACTGGAAGCAAAACTTTGATCTTCTCAGCTGCTACCTTGAGTATTTGAAAGAAAAATACATGAGGGAATTAACTGCAAAAATATCTGGTCTCAGACTAAGTTTGCTTTCATCAAAATGAGTTTTAAGGAGTAGTGGCGTTACGAGTGTGGGGAACAGGTCCTGCAATGTTCCTACGGAAAAAGAAAAAAAATCACAGCTGTGACCAGAGGGAACAGCTACAGAATATGCCACCTTCAGCGCCAACGTAAGAAATCATCGCCCTCTCCATTACTGGCTGGCTTTTACATACCACATGGCCTTTCCACTGGGCTTGGACGGCCATACTATCCATCTCCAAAAAACTGTGAAGAGTTATTTTACCTCAAATAGGCCTAGGTCATGAGTGTAGAGGTATTTTCAGATTCCCGGGCTAAAGCTAGCTGCGTGCTAGTCTCAGAGCCTGACCAACACAAACCTTAGGACTTCACCCAGTAATTGCTGCAGCAGACAGAAAAGCAGGGGAAATCCTGCACAGCTCCCTCAGCTATAATAATCACATTAATTTACCTTGAATTTTGTCTGATAATTTAGAATCTCTGTGCTCATTTGAAATTTTATTGCAGACAGCTCTTCTTGGCTGGTCTCTTGGAAACTCTGTGCCTGTTTCTTTACTGTCTCCAGCTGCAATTGCAGACTTGGGACAGCTGCGGCACATATTTGAGCTTCCTCTAATTTCTCTTGCAGGTTCTTCTTCTCCTGTCTGAGATTAGAGATGTCAAGCTTCAGCTTCTCCTGTTGCTCTGCTGCCTGTTCTTCCAGTTCTTTGAGCCTTTCTGTGGCCTGGGCTAACTGCTCTTCTGCATCCACCTTTTCAGAGGTCAAGGCACAAATCTGAATACCAAGTTCAGCCATATCAGTGTTGGTCCTGTGGAGGAGATCTTTGTTTTCTTCATTTTCCATTCTAGCAACTTCCAAGTACTGTTTAACCTTGGATAGCTCTTCCGTCAGGTTCAGCAAATTATTTTCCAGCTCAGCTTTTTGATGGACTGCTGTCTCCTGCTCTTTTTTCAGTACTTCTTCTCTTTCTTTACATTGCACCAGTTCTTGAACATGGTTTCTGTTGAGTGACTCGCTTTGCTCTTTCAGCTGCTGAACAAGTGCCTTCTGCTCACTCAAAACAGTCTCTGTGATTGCCAGCTGACCTCTCATCTGCTCTCTCTCCCCAGTGATCTGCTGAAGCTTGACTCGCAGGTCAAGGACTTCTGCTTGCAGTCTAGACACTTCCCCTCGGTTGACCTCCAACTGCTCTTCACTCATGGTCAATCTGGAAGCCAGCTCTTTTGCCTCCTTCTCCAGAGAAGCCGCCTGCTGTAGTTGGTGTTGTTCCACTGATTCCTTTTCTGATGTGAGGGATTCAATAAGCTTTGTTTGATGAAGGCATGTCTTTTCAACACGGAGCTTTTCTACCTCAAGAGTCTCTACTTGCTTCCTATGTCTTTCAGCTTCTGCTCTTAGCTGCTCACGCTGGCTCTCCATGCTTTGCAGTTCTGCTTCCTTCTCTGTGAGCTGTGACTGGAGACACTCTTTGCTTTCCGTCAAGATGCCTAAGCTTTTTTCCAGTTGTAAACTATGCTGTTTGGCACTCTTCAGCTGTCCTTCAAGTGAAGCATAAGACTCCTTGTTGGTCTCTTCTCTTTGCTTTAGTTCTTCATAGTCTGAGTGCAGAGCCTCTAACCTCTCCTCCAGAATTTGGCTTTGCCTCCTGGCATTCTGCAAGTCTTCATCCAGCTGTTTGTTCTCGCCCCGGAGCTTCTTCTCTTTTTCATCAACTGATACCAGGGCATCATCTATCTCACTCTGAAGCTGTTTCTCAGATGCTCTCAGCTTGGCTACCTCGGCTTCCAGGGAAGCTTTAGAAGCTTCCAAATTTTTCAGCTTCCCTTCCATCTTCTTCTTGGACTGCTGCAAATTTGCATTCTCCGCTTTCAGTTTCCTGCTTTCCTCACCCATTTCACTCACTGCAGAGTTTTGCTGCTCCACCTGCTCCTCCAGCTCCTTGACTTTCTGGCTGAGATGCTCTTTCTCAGACAAGAGTTTCCGGTTTTGCTCCTCAAGGCTATGCACAGTCTGACTCACCTTTGTTACGCGACCCTCCTGTAGTTCAAGTTGCTCTGCTTGCGACTGGACTTCCTGCTTCAGTGCTCCTTCCCTCCTACCATACTCCTCCTCAAGTTTCTCTTTTTGTTTCCTTGCTTCCTCAAGTTTTTTTTCCAGTGACCCCACCTGAGCCAGCAACCCCATTACCTGGGTCTGGAGCTCAGCCATCTCCTTTCCTTTCAGGGTCAGGGCCTTCTGAAGTGCATCCATTTCCTTTGCCATGGTTTCCAGGCTCCCACGCAGCTTTTCACTCTCTTCTTTGGAGTCAGCAGTGAGGCGATGGTATCTGGATTCCAGTTCCTTCTGTGCCTCTTCTTTCAGCTGCAGCTCCTCCCTTGCTGCTTTCAGCTGAGATGCATGTTCATCATTGAGTCTTTGCATATCTGCCTTTTCCTTTTCTATCTCCTGAAGCTTCTCTAACAGTGCTCGTATCTGTAGGGCAGAGTCACAGTGGGCTGTGGCTTGCTGTCCCTTTTCCTCCACGGCAGCATCAACCTTTGCAAGGAGGTTGAGGTTCTTCTGTTCTATGGAACTCAGCTTAGCTTTGAGCTCATCAATGCAAAGATCCTTCATAGCAACCAAAGCCCTAGAGGCCTCCAGCTCCTGATTCAACACCTTCAGTTCTGAGGCACAGTCTTCCTTGCTGGTCACCAGCTGCTCCAGCTTTGTTGAGTATTCCTTCTGCTGTTCCACTGCATTCAGTTCCAGTGACTGCAAGCACTTCTGCAGGTCATGAACAGTGCTCTGAGTGGAGCGTGAGACCTCACACTGCTTCTGCAACTCTGTGATCATCTTTGTCAGCCGGGAGTTCTCCTCGCTGTAGTTATTGCTCTTCTCCTTTTCTACCTGTACTTGTTCTTTCTGAAGGCTCACAGCTGCCTGGAGCTCCTGGTTTTCCATTTCTAGCTGGTGAATACGATCGTGAAGTTCCCTCTGTCTCAGCTCAGCTTGGTCAAGTTCTACACGCATCTCTTCAAAGCCCTCAAGGTGTTCAACATTTAGTGAGCTATTTGCATCAGGGCTGGAAGGAAACTCTTGGGCCTAAACGCACAGAAGGGGAAAACCAGAAAGTTTAAGAAGTATTAAACATTCATTTAAATGATGTCCTCAAATGAGAGCAAGTTCGGGTTCTTAACGCACAGTAATGTTGTATGTTGCATTACAAAATACCAACTTACAGGAAATGGGGCTTGTTTTCACCCAAATAAATGAAAACATACCATCTGCAGGCAGTCTTCTGAATATGTTTCTTTTCTCTACATGATTTGCATATTCAGCTGATTGAATCAGCTACTGTACAATTCCCTTTACTTTTAATTGAGAACTCTTTTTGTAGTTTACCATTTTAAGATTCATAATCACCATAAAACTACCAAGCTCTCCAGAACTATGCCATTAATTAAAGATCTACCATGCCACATAAACATTTATTTGTAATTTGCTTACCTGCAAATAATTGCTCACTAAACTGCTCATGCTGGAACTGCGACTTGGGGGCTTCCATAAATATGCTGAAGATCCAAGCGAGGACAGTGTCCTCCTGTTGATCACACAGAGAAACAATATATAAGAGAAATCTAAGCACACACATACACGTTGTTCTACTCTTACATGTAACATTTATCTAGTTGTAACTACCACATACAAAAAGACATAACTGCACCTGGTGTCTGGGCCAACAACCACTTAAGTTGATGGAAAACAAAATAGGGATATCAAAGGCACCTATTAAAAGATCGTGGGGTTAGTAGCCGTGACTTCCCACATCCCCAAGAACCAATGCAGCTTTGCTCTAACAAATTGCATTGCTGTGTGGTGGCGGCTCAACCAGATGGTGGCAGCATGCAGCCCTGGAAAACACCCACTGATACAAACGGATCTCGATCAGACCCAGTAGTTTTTGTTATTCCCCTCTTTGAGGTGGGATCAGGCTGTAGTGACCGCAACTTGTCATCTCTGCCGTTGCCGCAAGTGAAGCACACTGCTTGGCTGTTCAGTCACTAGACGTCTCAGCTCTTAAAACAGAAGGATCTAAGAACACTTCTTCTTGTGCCTGTGAAGATGAGAATAGCTTGGGTTTGGGATTTGGGCCTAAACTGCAGGTACTGGAAGTACTCCATTACAGAACATCAACTCTGATCTCTGGTACACAGTTTATTGAAGGAAAAAAAAAGGCCAATTTGGTGATGGACTAACGTCCTGGGTTGAGCAACACAGGATGAATTTCTCTTCTAATGCTGGGGAAAACTCCACTTTTGGAAGACTCTAGTGTCTGAATTTGTGAAAATACTTACTTTATAGCCAGCTAGGCTATGTGGGATTCAAGGTCTCAGTGTTTGCAAGCCTTGACAGGTGCAGGGATGAGGAGAAGCGAGGCCTGGATATTTGACCCAGGCTGGCCAACAGGATTATTTCATACCATGAACGTCACATTCTATATAAATTTGAAGGTTTGCTGCATAGTTTCTCTCGCCCTTGATGGCGGCCATCCAGAGAAAATCCTTGCCCCAGTGCCGGACCCCTGAGCCCTTCCCTTCCTCCTGAAGTCGCTGCGCTCGCAGTGTCCGACATTTACTGTCCACTGCTGGGAGTGCACAGCTTCCTACTGATATAATTGTCCGAGTATAATTCTTTGATATCTTGTATTACTATCGGGATTAATACTGGTTCTTTATTATTATTGTTAATTATTTCGTCTTATCCTATTAAATCTATTTATATTTCAACCTTTGTGTTTCCTTGCTTTCCCTGATTCCCACTTCTGGGTGGGGAGGGGTCTTCGGGTGATAGAATAATTGTCTAAACAATAATAAATTGTTATGGGTTTTCTCAAACCATAACAACTAATTACATGGAGAAAGTATGACTGCTCTAACACAAGTAGTCCTACCTTCAAAAGCAGAAGCTTTTACAGATTCTGTAGCAGGCAGGTATTTTATGGCCCTGTTAATACAAAATGACAAAGTATTTCTATCTTACCTGGCAAATGCTGGCCAAGCAGCGTCTAAATCATAGCCTCTTGATGCCAAGTCAAACTGAACATCAGTGAGCTCATAGAGTTGACCCACAATGTCAGAACTCATTTTGGAATTCAGAAATGGACTTCTTGCATAGTACCAGTCACTTGAAAACAAACAAACAAAAAAGTAGTACTCATTCATAAGTAAAAAAGAAGCAGCAGTTTCACCCCACAACATCCTTATTCACTCCACCCCAGAAAAATTATAATACAGTATTCTAAATGCAAATTGAAAACAACCAGACCCACCAACCAACATCCCATCCCTTTGATGTGAATGAATAAGCTTCAATTAATTCCACAGAAATGTCTTTAAAGGAGCCCCTGCACAAAATATTTTTTGCTCTAGTGCTTGGGCAAAACACTGGCAAGACAAAATGCTATACACTGGATAATCACACAGTAAATACCTAAAGGACACAATTAATACATCAAAAAATGAGGGACAGAACGCCGTAACCACAGTTAAATACACTGTGCAAATAGTTGGCTTTTTCTAAAAGCCCTACCAGTGCCCAACCGGCTACAAACTACCTTCGGTGTTCCTTAGCCAGGGGCAAGCTGTTCCTCTGTGTGACAATCCAGAGATACATGCAAATGCTATCTGAGGCTTTACACAACACATCCAAATTAATACTCCCTTATGATATCCAGCATAGAAGACCAAACCCAGGATATTCAGTGCTTATAAAAATGTCACCTTTGAAACTGACATATAGAAGCATTAGCACCACCCACTCCACACACATTGAGCTGTAACAACTTTCAACCTTTAACAGCCTAAGATAGGTATGAACCAGTGACCCAGGCCAAACGGCCTATTATCCTTCCTGTCCTACTACCAGCTCTCTAAGCCAATCATTTGGAAGGGTTTCAATTTCTTTCAATAGCTACTAGGTGATTTTGCTTAATCACACTGAGCAAACGCCTATTAGTTGACAGGGTACTTTGCTATTCACCTGGTCACCTTGGTGTTCATAAAACATTGCTGTAAGGTGTCTGCTAGCCTTTGGTGAACCAAGGAGTAACGAAGAAATGCTCTTCCTTTTCCAAGAGATGTTCGTAGCTGGAAGGAAAAAAACACAAGAAAAGAAAACTCTAAATGTCATTTGTAATTATGTAGAAGCATGGCCAGAACAGTCTACAAATCGACACAAAAAAACCACAAGAAGCTACCAGTTGTAAAGGATGCAGTAAGAACTGCCATTGAGAGGCACCTTCTCCCAACACTGTCATTGGGTGGAATCTTTTTTTGAATGACAAATTTGTATCTACAGCTGGCTGTTGTCCACTTTATAATACTATAAAAGGCATCACAGGGCCAATGAATTGTCTAATATACTGAGTACATGAGTACAGACTATGCTAAGGGCAATTCCCAATGTACGGCAAAATCTCAAAGTGCCCAGCAAAGCCAGAAGTAACTGCTTAGATTACTTAAGATGTGTCTGGCCACAGCTGGAAGAGCTTTAGGGCTGATCTAGCCACAGAACAAAGATGTACACATATACAAATACACATCCCATGGACACAGTAACCTCAGACAATGCAAAAAGCCTTCCCTAATACTTAGCCCTTAAGCTGAACAAAATCTAATTCCTACTTCAGACCAAGAGCAGCTGCATGACTGAAATTAATGTATCTTTTTATGAAGACAGCTGTTAAACCAACAAGGGGGATCACAAAACTCACCGAACTTTGTTATAACTACTGACTCAGGGAGTTGATGTTTTGTTTTGTCTTTTACATCTGAGCTATTTGTTGTCCTGCAAAGTAATGAAACGCTAAACAGTAATGTTTCATTTCTCCTTTCCATCAAAATCGGTAATCAATTTAGGAATGGAAAATGAAACTGATGAAAAGAATTTCTCAACAGTCAGACATGCCCCTAACCAAACTTCTGATCCAACTAACAAAACAATTATATTAATGATTTAAAAATGGAGGCCAAGGAAATATTAGAGGGGCTGAGGCTCTAGTAGGTTACTGTAAATTTTGCTTGAAAAGTTAGTGTGAAAAAAGGCTTAAAGGCCACACAAGCTGTCTCTCCTTCTGATCAGAATTCCACTGTAGTGAAGTGAGAGCAATACCTTAACTCTCAGTTTCCTTGGGTTTGCTGTTACTGGGCTTTTGCGCTAAAGTAAGACACAGGTTCCTTGTTTATCTTAGCAATCCACTATAAACAAAAATTTTCCTTATAAATGGAAAGTTGAAATGTGGCGCAAAGGGAGCAACACCTTTTACTGCTTTTTGTTTTGAATTCTATAGGACACAAAGTGTGAAATAACATGGTCTCCAAAGTCTAAGTACCCCAGAAACAACAAATTTAATTTGCCAACTGGTTTTTGCCCTCATTCACCCTTTAGATGTCTGAATATTTATTCAGAAAGATGCCACCTCTGCCCTCTGCACAGCAGCCTAGAAGTGTTTTTCCTAACTAGGCATATTTAGTGAATATCTTAATAATAGTCAAAAAACCCACTGGAAGCCACTGAACTAATCTGTTCCTTACTCCTGTTGGTTTATCATTTTAAACCACCATGCCTTTTTTAAGCATGGAGATACTAGAACAAATGTACGTGACAAGAAGTAGAGGAAAATATTTACATATATGCAGCTACAAGTAGCTAAAGACCATCTGACTCCGAAGCAAAACCATGCCACCTCTGCTAGAGCCCTGCTAGGATTCAGGGAGGCAGGCAGTGTCTGGTGTTGTCAGTGTTTCCATGTTGACTGCAAACACTGTAGCTAAGGTGCAAGGTACGGTTATAGGGACCTGGAAAGATGTGTATTCAGTGTGATTACCTTTTGAAAGGGGAACGACCAGAACTCACTGCTCACCTAATGCCATCAAGGACAAGGCTCTTTGTTTAATTAACAGCTAGGCAGTTTCCAGGGTACTCCTATTTGCTTCTCTGCTCCACCTTTCTGCATATCATGCACCCCAATATTAAAAGTGCTGCAGGCAAAGCAGACGAGGAGGCATTTCGCTGTTAAATGTTTGACCATTCTTAAAAAGCAACTGCCATTACTCTTTCCTCCTTATTCACTTCCATCTGTGAAAGTCAACAGGTACAGTTCAGTAAGCAAATAAATGACATTTGGAAACCTTTATGTTCTATCCAGCCTGGTTCAAAAACTGGCTGCTGATTTCCACCTGTAATGAAGGGAAGTAACCAACATGTTTTTCTGTCATCTGTCATTTAATTTCTGGACCTGAGTCTGCCAGCTCAGTTATCTGAAATGGCTTGCTGATTTTTTTTTAGAGTTCATATTCCTAAACCACAAGCTCATAAAAGTAGTCTTCCACAAGCTAATTTCTATGGCTGCACATAAATTGAAATAGAAAATAACCTTCTTCCAAACAGTAATTTCCGATATCATGCTAACTATTAAGCAGCCAGAGGTACTGAAGAAGGAGGAAAAAAGCAGATCAGCCCTTACATGTGGTAATATGCAGGTGATACCACAGGCAACAGACTGTTGAAGGCTACAGCACAGTCACTTTGGCAGAGAAATCAGATTGCCTATGTTACTGAGAATTTAGGGGCCAGTAAATACAGTCAGAGGACCTTTCCTGCAGCAGCAGTCACTGACATGACTTCTCCAGTCTTCCTGGAAGCAGTGGGAAAGTCAAACCCAATTTCCATGGCTCTTCCCTGTTTCCCTTCCCAGTGGTAAAACAAACTAGCCTTTCCTTGGCTTGTTCACCTTGGAACAGCAGAATTCAATATTGCCTAATTTGCTGAGCGGAGAAGGTGAGGTAGGGAACACAGAACCTGCCTCTGCTAGAGTATCATGGCTCTCTTTCAGATGGCTCAAGACAACATTATCTAGAGCTGCTGTGGAGGAATTGCTTATAGAACAGGTAAATCTGCTGTAAATAACTTGCTAATACAAGTGTCAGCATTGCTCACAGATAACAGAACGGAGCATCAGGACAATGGTGGCGAGCACCACCACACCACCACTTCTTCTACCCACAAGGGAAGTTCTTCTTCAAATTATTCTAAAGACTCAGACAGGATCAGCACAGAAAGCTTCTCACAGCACTTATTCCACCCTCCAGTGAGCTGAAGACATAATATGTCTGTTACAAGATTAAGGTTTTATTACTATACCTAATAAAAATAAAGGTTTTTTTCCTCTTCGTGACAGCTTACCCAAGGGAATAATGACAACCATCCCAAGCCATTACATCATGCTATTTGACATGGAGGAACAAAGCTGAGACAGAAGATGAAACACTGCCCTCAGTCAGTCCTCCTCAACTCTACTGACCAGTTGAAAAAGTCTTAAGAAATGTCAAACACGGTGAATCTTTTGTCTTACTCTTAGAGCAAGTCCTGCCTTAAACTGTGCTAAAGATGGCAGGCTCTACCCTTGACTTAATTTTTCATTCCTATTTAGAGAAAATGGCACTAAGTTAATGTAAAGGTGGGACACAACCAGAGACAAACAGGACCATTCACTTGTGTAAGTGGTCTTCAAATAAGTAAGAGTCAGGATATCTAATCCTATATAATTTACTGCCCCAGTAAAACGACTAACCTTGCATTTTTATATTTTACATGAGAATTAAAAATAAAAATTCCCAACCTTTTTTGCCATAGTTAAAAGCAGTGTATTTTCTTTTGATTTCTGCTGCTCTCTGAAAAGATACACCAAAACACAAACCACATACTGTGATGTTTAACTGATATACTTACTTCTGTAATAGACTTGACAAAGCGGATTCCATCATTAGCTCCTTTGACTTTTGCCAGACAGTCACAGAAATAATCCCAGTAGTCTTTTCTGTTCCCCAGCAATGTGTTTTTTTCTTTCTGGTCAAACTTAAACAAGGAAAACAAAAGGTAGTGAGAAAAACTTCATTATAAATATATACAGCTACTTGGAATTCTGTTCCTCTCTCAGCAACATGTGCTTTCAAGACTCCTCTTGGTTTTAGCCAATGTATTCACAAAGGAAAAAGACATTGTACCACACTGATGCAATCCAGCAGTTACAAAAGCTACTTTACAGACAGTAACAGATAATAATGTTCTGGGTCTAGTTCAAATACAGACATCCATTCAAAACTGCTGAAACAAAGGTTTGCAACAGATTCAGCAGCTGTTCAAGAGCAAGGAACTAACAACCAGCTGCTGAGAGGCCTGCAATCAAGTGTGGCAGTAGCACACATGTACATACTGGAAAAACCTGCTCTAGCTAAACCACATTCAGAGCATCGATTCAGCGAAGGTATGGACTGCAGCTTGGACCATTCAAATCCCAAAGGATTCTTCAGCTTCTGCTGAAGCCTCTGCAACCCAATCAAAACTCCCTTGCTCAGATTAAGGCTAGATTAGCATGTCTTTGTTGCAATCAGTGACATGATTACAGTATGCGTAGACACAAGATGACACAAACTGCCCAGCAGTGTCCCCTTTAATTTAAATTTTGAGGATGGCGAGAAAGCAGCATTCCAGATTAAAAATCAGCCCTTTCTGTTAAGAATTCCATCCAATAAAAATGAATTTCCAAAGTGAAATTGCTAAAAATTATGTAAATTACTCACACCACTATATTTGCCCTGTGAACAGCTTACTAGTAATTATTTTGCATAAAAATGTGTCAAGATCTCATTACCACAGTTTTTCCAAGATAATTTAGCAGGATATATCTTTAAAATCAAGCTCAAATCTTTCAGATCAATAGAATAATGCCTTACTGCCTTTTGATTACATTTAGTTACTTTCACTTGAAGTAAGTACAATAAGCAGCACACATTTCAGTCCACTAATTGGGAAAAAAGAAAAGAAAGAGAGACTCAACTGGATATTTATAACTATTTGAGTTAAACCCAACACACTGAAGAGGCAATAAGAGAAAACAAGGCCTAGCTCTGATGGTGGACTACATATGACACACATGACTTTTTACCTGTAGAAGGTACTCAAGTTTGTAGGAGAATTTTTGCAAGTTGACACTGTCATCTGTGATTGGTTCCCCTCCTTCTTTAAATTCTTTACTTAATTCAGTCACAGCATCTTTAAAACAAGACATCAAAATGGTTAACTAATGGAAGAGATATATAGCACTGAATTCATAAACAATTAAATAAATGGGGTTTCTGCCTGGATATTATGCATGTATATTCAGTTTCTTTCAGTCCAACTGTCTTAACAACAGTGCAAAAAGCTTATTGACATGCTTGCAATTTAACACCACCTATAAAAAAAATAGGGCTCGAGTTATGCCAGTCATCTGTTATACTGACTACTTCTTCCTCTTAAATAGCGCAAAATCTCCTTCTGACAGTTTGCAAAAACTGGTAACAGACAATTGCTAACTGGCTCTTCAGCAGAGGAAAGAGAAATAACTTTTTGCTGTCTCATGTGCACATTAAGGTATTGCCACAGGACAAACAGAATTCTGATTAGAAAGGACAAAGCATGTACTCTGCTAAAGGGGATCAGTAACACGAGAACAGTCGTTCAGTCAGCACATTTATCTTCTCCGTGCTTTATTCAGGAAGGTTCAGCTTGTGCTGGTTACAAAACACCAATGGGAAAAATAATTTACATAAAAATAAGCATAAGCAACTCTCTTCCCTAAAACCTACACCCATAGTGGGTGAGGAAATCTCAAGTCAAAGCAAGCTCTGGTGTCTCCCTGGACACTCTGGACCCAAAGGGTGTACTTCTCAGCATCAGAAATTACTGATTTTGATCTTGCTTTCCACTTGGTTTTGTTCTTCTTTCATGTGTCTGAGTGCGCCTTAGCTCCCAGTCCCACTTGGTCCTCTCTGCAAATTAAAATCTCTTCTTGTTAGCAGGCACGTAGATCTCCTTATTATATTACAGGAAGATACCGATTCCCAGCTATATCTGGGAATATCCAGATGCATATCATACCTTTTATTTAACAAAAATTAAAAGGAAAAATATCTGGATCTTACTATAGGCAAGGACAGAGGATTAGCACAGAGACAGAGCAGGGAAACGGTTATGAATCTGCTGCCAATTTTGCCTGGAACAGAGCTGTGGAAAATGAGGTTGGCTACTGCCAGTGGAGGACAAGTCAGGTGCACAGAAAGCGTGTTCCAAAGCAGCAAGAACAGTAGATCCAATTCTCCAGCACTCTTCCTCTGGGTCTCCATCCCCAGTTTGGGGAAGTCTCATAATAGCATAGCTCTAGTCATGCCAACAAAGTCCTAGCTCACACTGCCCACCCCACAGACACTTTTTTTTTTAATTCCAAAAATTATTTACCATCTTGTGTGTTTAAATTTGCAGGATTTAATAATTTAGGATCCTGCAGAAGGTTCAGCACATCTCTCACAAAAACATCAGTCACGTCTCTATTGAGCACATCATACACCTTGAACTATGTTGCTACACTTGCTGCACTAAAGTGTTACACAACTGAAAACACAACTCCTGCCCTCTGTTATCAAAAACATGGAGGCAGTCCAGCCTACAAAATGAATCTGTCAGCATGGTACCTTGCAAGTCTCTGATAATCCGCTGCAGCTGGCTTTCGCCACTAGTTGCTGCCATCTTGAAAACCAAAGGAGCTCCCCTTCTGTGCTGTTAATCTTTTCATCCATCTAGATAAAAACAGCAGAGTTCATATCCTTGATGACTGACTGTTGGGCTGACGAAGATTATTCTTCTCTGTGACAACTGCAATTCTGTAAAAGTAAAAAATAAAATGAAAGTCTTTATCATCTCAAATGAGCAGAAGAGAGGTGCTTTGGCATTTTAGATCCTCTTTAGTAATGAATTCCCATAAGGCCAACACTTCCAGAAACCTCCTTTATATTTCCTTCTAGATCTTACTTTCCATTTCAGTTATTTCTTCAGTTATATCTTTCAAAACTACTGAACAAACCTCAGAGAGCAATTTTCTCTCACTGGAGTTACAACACAGTTAGTCTTACAGCCCAGCTCAGGCTGGCATTTCGTGCAACTCATCTCGTGACCCTGACAGAGGTTCTGATGACACGGGACTTTCCCTGCAAAATCCTCTGCCAGATCTTCCCTACAGGCTGCAGAGTCATAGGATACAATGACTTTTCCATTTCAGGGAGACTTTCAAAACACAGAGTAGGCATGGGCCAAGGAGACAAAAACGATGCATGTTTGATTCTCTGGCATTAAAGCATATTTTTAACTCATAAGAGCTACTAAAAGTTTTAGTATTGGAAACTGGTTTTAGCACGAGAAATATCTCTCATCCCCTCCTCAGAACCCACTGTTCCCAACACTTGTAAGAGGACACCACTTTATTTTAAGCTCTGTTACAGCATCCCTGAATGTATAAATACGCCTTGCACCACCTCCTTCACCTAGAACAATGACAAGTGAGTTATACCTGGCACTCATAGAAAATCTTTCCTTAATTAAAATTAATGAATTCACTAAAAGCCTCAAACACTTTACAAAACCAACCATGCCTGGGGAGCCAAACTTTCAAACACTAACCTGGTAACAATCATTCAAAAAAAGCCACATAGAAACTGCATAGAGAACTTACTAAGCATCCTGTTCAAAGTTTGTTCAGAATTCTGCCTGCAATAGTACAGCCAAATTTGCAAGCAAGCACAACACCCAAAGTACTGAATCTTTAGAGAATTTGCTGTTACACTTCTGTGCTTTTGTTATCATTCAAGCTGAACTACAATGAAATTAAGTTGTAATTAAAATCTTACAAAATTTTGAAATACAAATGTGATTAGGTCTTTTGCAAAATAACTAAATTGGCATGGCTAAAGAGGTGTCTGAATGAATTGAATGTACCATCCTTCTACCCTATGTATTGAGATATTGTTTGGAAATGGTCCTGATGTGATCCCGTATTCTTTTCTTTTTGAAACAAAGCAAACCTTAACAAGCCATAGAGACAGAAACATGGTAAGTATAAAGAAAAAGGCTGAAACTAGGCTAATTAGTGTTTTTCTCTTAATACCTGTGTTTTGTTACCTGCTAGTTTCCATTTCCGTATTTTGATGGCAGTTACTACGTTATGACACAACTGTTGCGTGGACCGTGTGCTGTCTGGGGAAGGGCCTTGGCCTGCAAAATCCCCATCATAACTGTGCTGCTTCAGGAAGAGAAAGCCAGCACAGCGTAGACCATCTGATCTTTTGTGGTGCCAAATACGATTTTTTACCATAAATCAACAACATTACATACCCAAGATTCTTATCTTAATTCTACTGAGTAATCATATAAAGTATCAGACTTCCTGGCAACTTGCTGAGTTTGGGTACCAATGAAAAAAAGCAAGAATAACAAACCCAGTGAC
This sequence comes from Dromas ardeola, assembly GCA_013398915.1. Taxonomy (NCBI): domain Eukaryota; kingdom Metazoa; phylum Chordata; class Aves; order Charadriiformes; family Dromadidae; genus Dromas; species Dromas ardeola. The sequence continues at coordinate 93,342 of VYZM01015999.1, forward strand.
TGAACATTTCCTTTTCTAGGTGCACACACGGTAATATCAGCCATATCTGTTCAGTTTGGCAACTACTACAGAAAGAAGCATAATTGCGTAGACTGTGCAGTGTGGGACATGACAAGCCAAAACATGTGGCTAAGCCAGATGCTTTTCCTCACACAATGGGGGAAAAGAGCAAGGGCCAACAAGGGGATCCTGCCCGTCCTTCCCAAAGGCCAGAACAAGCTCCAATTCAAGGCTCCAGAGGCACGAAGACTATGCGAGGGGCATGCCAGGAAACCTGTCAGAGATGGCATTTGAGCCCTTATTTTGCAACAGCCAGCAGGAAGCAGGTCATGGGGCATCCTATGGCAGACAGGAGCAACATGGGACCTCATCAAGTGCTAGCTCCCGGCAGACGGCCCAAGCAGAGATTTACTGGGGGAGGATTAAGGTGGTTTAGAGTTGCCCCAGCCTCACTAGCATAAGTTAGTGTGTTTGCCCAGAAGTCACAGATAAATGACTACTGCACGCACAACACTTCCGCGGCACAGCACAAGGGAAGGCAGTGTGTTCCCAATGGGTTGATCCTGTAGTGCCAAAGCAGCCCAACACATGCATCTTTATACCTGCCAGGATCTCCTAGGCAGAATGCGTGAGCCCTGAATAGATACAACTCAGCTGGAGGCATGTAGCTGCACAACCCACTCCTCTTCCTCATCTCCTCCCAATCACCCCTTTCCTCAGTACAGGGAGCAAGGTTTCACAGCTTCCGCCTTCCTTGCATCAGCTCACACCCATGCGACATGCATTTACTCCCTTCTTTTCCCAGAGGCGAAGGGAATCTTTCAACCTGGGCTATCGCACAAGGAGAATGTGCTGAAACTTTTTCTACCTGCCTTCTCCTCTGCAAAATGGGGAGGAAAGGTACTCTACTCCGTGGTCCTTCTAGAGGTGTTCTTAGAAAACACAATCTGTCCCACAGAAAGGTGCAGAGCTCTCACTTCCTACGGCAAAGAAAGCCAAGAACGTACCTTAACTGGTTTCCCAAGGTTTCAAAATAAGAAGAGCTTCTGTAAACACCTGATCTAGTCCTTCCTGATCACAGAACATTTTGCACAGGTTTATTTAGAGCACAGCCCTGCTCCTCCAGCATTTCCTATCCTATGTCTGTAAATATCTACTATGTGAGAACGGCATGACACATGTGTCAGGCACGAGTGACCTGCTTTGGGTAAAAAGCTTTTTAGATGATGCATCGTTACCTCTTATATAATAGCATTTGACTAAGGCTGGTGGCATTAACTTGCACAAAACTGCAGCGTTGCCGTGACATCAGTGCAGTTACACTAAGGATCTGGCACAGGACCACAGCAGAGGAGGCAAGACAGGGCATGTCATCAGTCCCTCCTCGCACTCTCGGGCCCTGCCTGCTGATGTCTGAAGGTGGCTGCTCCCTCACCTGCTAGCATAAGTACCAGTGTGGGGGTGACAATCTGCTTTACAGCAGAGGATATCCTGGAGATCAAAGAGATGCAGAAAGGAAACAGCCCACTTACAGGAAAAGAAAAGATTTACCTGAAGGGGAGTGAGACGCATACAAAACAGTAAACAAAATTTAATGATTGTAATTAAATTGGTTAGTGGGGTAACTACAATGACCTACTTTTAATCTGATTTCATGGAATTTCTCTTTGTTACCATAGCCACGTCTGCATCTCCAGCAGCTATATTTTTTTTAATTCATTGGCCAATTTTGGCCAATCTTGACAGAATGTAGAGGTCTTCAAAATATTACACTCCTCCATGTGCAATCAGAACAGGAAGCTGGGAGGAAGCCCACAAGCAGAGCTTCTCTTCATTGATAAAAGGGCTGCAGTTAGAACTCTCTTATAGCCTGATATCAGAGAATCCAATCCCCATCCAACTGCATTTTCAACATACACTAAGAGCAGAGCTCACACTGAAGACTTGGGGTAATTCAGTTAAAAAGTAAATCGGATCTCCAAGACAAATTAATCAGAAACCAAGGTCCATTTCTTTCTACTGCTTACGGAAATATTTCATGTTAACATAACTACTTTGGTCTAGCTACTCCAAACAAGGGCGCTTCATCACATGGCCCCTGCTCGTATCACAAGACCTTTAATTATTTAGTGCCCACAATTTTGTACCTATTCCAACACTCTGTATGAAACAAAACAGGCAAGTGAGGATATTGAGCCAAATCCTATGTTTGTTAGTCACAACAATTTTAACTGTGTTATTCGGTTATGTAATGTGAACACGATTTGTCACATAAAAGCAGATACTGACTGATAACTGCAAGGCACACTTTTGGAAAGTGTGTGGAAAAAAACACCTACCTGGTCATACAGTTGGCTACAAGACACACTGACAAAAGAACACTGAATGCAAACCTCATGGCAAAGATGAAGGAAGAACTGGCGAAAGGAAGTCTCTACCGCTCAGGACTGTAACACTACTGATTTAGTTAAACAATTTCATTCCAGTAAGTGTCTGGAAAAAGTACTTTGTTGTTGCAGGAAACATAGAGTCCCAGCAGAATTTACTGCAACTGTGCTGCTAGCTTTTCTTATTTTGTACCGTGCAAGTACATAAAGCTGCACATCCATAAAGCCAAAGAACTGTTTGCTGGCAATAATGGTCTGAGATGAACTGCAAAAAAGACAGCGTGAGTCTTCTGTCATGCACCATCCATGCTTTTACTGGGCAACTTCAACCCTTTGTGCTTTAACGCTGCATATAAAGATATGTGACTGATAACAATGCATGCTGGACTACATTAAATAGGATGATAAAAACCAAAAAGCAAGCACAGCCTGAATATCAGCTAAGGTTTCCATGTGGAGTTTTGAAGCTTGGTTCCATTCCGAGAAGTGAAATTGTCTTGCTAAACTGATCTTCCCCCTTCGTTTTCTACAACAACAAACCTTCACATTTCAATTACAAAAATATGTTTTGGGGGTAATATTTTATATTTCTTTCAGTACTTCAAACAGGAGATCACGTTGCAAACCCATGCTGGATTTCCCACACACTCATACACAGAAACCTTGTTTTGAAGTGTTTGGGCATATAAAAGTTTAGTAACGAAATGCATCTTGCAGAAAATACATGTCCGGAAAAACAAATTCACAGAGTATCATAGCATAGCAGAAGAGAGTAACTAGATGAAGTGCATAAAAACATTCACATATTTTGCAAATGCCTGGTAGAAAAGTAGCATGTTCATAATTAGGGACTCCTTACAGTAATGTCCTTTTGTGGGAAGACTCTTGTGCTCTCGGGGTATTTGCATTTTACAGCAGAAAAACACAAACTAATGACATTCACAAAATACTGCTTGCACCCCTAACCTGACAGGAGTGACTGACACAAAACAATCAGTAAAGTTTTGTATAATTTTTGTGCAAACTTCCCTATTCTATGGACCACTGGCCTGCATTCCCCCTCTATTCCTTGTATTTGCAAACTGTTCTTAGAAGAAGATCAAAACTAAGCAAGAGATACGAGTATACAAGTGCCACGGTAAGAACTCCATGAGATAGAGTTAATTTTTAACCCTGAGTGGGGAAAGCTGGCAACCGGAATAACTTCTTTTAATGCTGCACCTACCGAATTGGACCTCCGCTCTATGACCTGACTTAAACCCCTTTAAAATGTTACATTGAACTTTGCCAAACAGGACAGATGCTTTAGACCGGGGCCACAGTTTCCTGATTTGGAGAATACAGTGCTTTGTCTCTGTTATTCCTCACATCAGTAACGGCTGAACAACATGAACTCAAATGACCATTTTCCGCAGACAACACGGGGATGAGCTTGTACGTATCTCACAAAGACAACCCTGTCTCAGCCCCGTATCATGACAAAGGAAGTCGCCTGTTTGAGGAAGCAGTCAGTTCACAAGGAGAAGAGCACTCTTCTGATAACAGGAATTGCACTAGTATCACTTTTAACAAACTCATCTGCCCTTTTTGCTAAAGACACGCCAGACCTTGACCCATGTCAGGAATGCTACGCTGTGTTTACTAAGATCTACGAATCAACCTAAGCATAACTCTCCCAGAGTCTTGCTTCTCCTCAGCTACTCCCATCCTATTTCACTCCCCCTGGGGAAACGTACCGCTGACCCCTAAGTGTCTTTATGGCAAGTTGAAAAGATATGTTTCGTTCAAAAGTGAAAAGGCTTTTTTCCCCCTTCGCGCACTCATTCTACCAAGCCATTTTCCCCATATCCCTATGTACCCTGCCTGCCACAAAACCTGCTCTTCCCCTCCATAGCTCACCCAACCAACTATTTAAATCTCTTATACATTCTTCAAGCCAGGCACCCAATGCTCAGGTGCTACTCTGTGGAGCACCATACAGATACCTACAGAAATAGAAACATTAGGAGACTTCAAGCTGCAAAGGAACATTGGTGATTTGTGACACTCAACTTGCTCATTGTACGAGCTTGGAGTCTTCAAAAAATCTCATGTTTTTCAGGTCTCCAAAGCTGGTCTCTGAGCCTTGTTAACTTCCTCAGCAAGCTCGGCCTGACTAAAGCATCTCAGCCACCTCTGAGACTTCAGGAGCTCTAAAAGCAAAACCATGACATCAAAACTCTGAATGAGGGCTTTCCTTAGCAGGATTTTTTACCTCTGTATCTACCGTTCCACACCGTCCCTTGAAGCCGAGGTTTCAGAAGTACTTGAAAAGGCTGCCTCCAACTAATGGTTTTGGGAAGTCTGGCAGGTGTGTGTGGATATTTGCCCATCTGCAGCACTCCATCCGTCCTCCATCCAGCCAACAGCAGCGGTAGCTCCCTAGGGCAACTCCTGGCCTACGTGTAGTCCCCAGTGAACCAGCAACAAGCAACGCTGAAAATTACAGGTTTTGGCCACACACACATAGATCAAATAGGAGGCGAGGCAAGCACATTAAGCAAAAAACATGCTGAGAAAACCCAAACTGACAGGCCACTGAGTGAATCATGCTACCCCAGAGCCACCAGCAAAAATTCTTGTTTTCTTTCCTCGGTAGCAGGAGGGACGGAGTATTTCCTCTCTCCCTCTTTTCTCCCAGGTTTTCTAGGGAAGGTCACCATTTTGGGGGAAGCGGAAATTCCAGAGTTACAAACCCCAAAGACTTCAAAGCCTTCGAAGAGAGGCCTGTATGAGACTGCCACCACTGAGCTGGTTGGGAACAGACAGGCTCACAGATGATGCAAGCCTGGCATGAGCCCAGGTATTTGGGAACACCCTGACCCAACCTGTTCACCTTCAAAATCCAAGTTGGCTTGTAGCCGTAGCAAGACCTTTCCTGTGCTCATCCCCCTTCCCACCAGTAAATTAAATGTCATGGTGGACACACTGAGGGGTTAACCGTTTACAAATTTCTTTGCTGAGATCACAATACCATCAGCAACCACAGAATACTGTGATGGACAAAAATATTAAATCAAAGGGAAAGGTGTACAAGTCAAGGCCCCGTGCAGGAACAGTTTCCCAGAGCTATTCCAAGCCCCGAGATTAAGACACTCTAAGTAAAAGGTTCTGCTCCTTCTAACAGTGCTACAAACTGTAAAGACTTCTTCTGAATACATTTGGGCAAAGTATTTAAAATTACTACTATTATAGAATTTTTGGACACAAACAGCCACTACTCCCTGGACAAACTGAATTTAAAGAACTAGACTAGATACAAGTTGCTAAAAAGTTTCCTTGCACTGGCAAAGCCAAACAGAAACAAAAACATAGTAATATAAATAAATAAAAACAATAATGGGTAACAATAAAAAACATAGGGCTTTTACAATTCCCTTCAGTTTAACAATCTCAACAACATCTGGAGAATACTAGAAGGGTTCAGAGTTTGACAAATAGGCAATCGTTAATTTTTAAATGTGATCAACTAAGAAAAAAATTTTCAGCAGTACTTTTCCTTGAGTCCACCTGGTAATTTCTGCATTCTTACACACACTTTTCTTCAAATTTTGAATAGTTTTTTCTCCCTAGTTGTTTCTTTAGGTCTTGATCCCCTACTGACCAAGTCTTAGCGGACCCTGGCCTCCAGGATGTTAGTACGAAATCCTGTTCCTTTTATGTAACCCTCTAGCAGTGGAGAGAGGGACTGCAAATACAATACATCCTTTCACTGTTATGAGATGGTGTACATAAGAGGCTCCTTTATACATGGAAATCAGGCTCCGTAACTAACTAACTGACTGGCTGGCTCTTCAGAAGAAGCAGTGAAACCACGTCCACAACAAATGCTGTCAAATATATATAGTACAACAAGAAGCACAAAATCAACCATCAGTTGTTTTCCACCACAGTATCTTAGATCCAACTTTTTAACTGCAGTGCAGTCTTCTAAATGTGAATGTTTGGAAACACTGTCTGGAACATCTGGAACATTTTTTAAATTCAAGCACTCCCATGAGGACCATTGGAAGACTTCAGGAAATTGCCTTGTACACAGTAATATCTGGAAAACATAAAACACACTACCGCAAGGCAGTTTATCTCCTCTGCTGCATGTCCTGCAATATTATATCAAAACCGAAAACAAGAAAAACACCAACAGAGAACATGTTACCGTGTTGCTGACAAGACAGCGTCCATGCTGCACCCTGAAAGTTTAATCCCAGCCTGCCTCCACGGGTGCGTGAAGTCAGAGCTGGATAAAATCAAACACCCATTTTCAGTCTTCAAGAGGCGAAAGCCTGGTACTCCTCCCTCTTTGTTCACACTTGAAAAGTAACCTGGTTTCAAGCGAGAGGCTGAACTGGGAGCGTGATACCTACAGCTGGCAAACTCCATAGGCCAAGCAAACCTTTGCACAGGCAAAAATCAGCGGGAGGCTGGGTGCCATGACCCAGGCAGAAAAAACCAAGCTCCGAAACCAGCAGCTGCAACAGCGAGGAATTCATTCACCAGCCTCCAAAACACGGCACAGCCCCTCCGCAGCCCAACTCACCACTGCAGGACCTCTGCCCGAGGAGAATCCAGAGCCCAAAGGCAGCCGAACGACCATTTCACTAAAGCCTCGCTTTTTTTAATTATTTTTTTTTT